>JAHXMU010020210.1:0-12212 GCA_019455685.1 Philornis downsi
TAGGTAGCATTTATTGAAAAATGTTAAAGAAATACGAATATTCATAGGAAAACCCGGCAAGTTCCAATACATTATGTATATAAGTCATTTTCGAAATGTTCATTATATAGATCGCTCTATAAGTTCAGGGACTAACAAATAGATATCACGTAATTTCGATCATTAGTGTTTCGTGTTTTACAACGAATATAATAGATATTTTCATTGTGATTTTGAACGAACTTCTTGACAATTAACTTGACAATTAAAAAATATGCATAGTCGAGCAGGCACTATTAACTGCAGCCATCATGACTTGGAAAGGAAATCGGAAAAACTGGATTTAGTTTTCACCTAAGCAAGTTTTTACCTATTTCATTAATTTATTCCATGTATCATACGCGCTGACCATAGAAACACGAACAAGGACTCATCGCCAGTTATTGCAATTTTAAAATACTTGGATATTTGGAAAACTTTTATAACAAATACAATAGATATTGTCATTGTGATTTTGATCGACCTTCTCAAAATGTTTAACCTGATAATTTACAAATACTCATATGCTTCATCGAACAGGCGCTACTAACTGCAGCTAGGCTGATTTTGAAACTAAATCGTAAAAACTGAATTTAGTTTTCATCCGAGCAAGTTTTCACGTATTTTGTTAGTAATTTTCAATGACCATGCCGATGGTTACAGGGTTTTTTTTAAATAGCATTAGCTGGACTTACGCCTCCCAGCATTTAATAACTCCTACCACATATACTTAGCTTTTATTTAGTGAAAAAAACGGTTAAAAAAAAAATACCTAAAACTCTCATTATTCTGAGACTGGATTCAATTCCTGTATGGGAAAGTTTTTCCTCAAGAAGCGATTTGTCTTACTTGTGGTTTATAGCGCAGAAGTTATTGTGCTGCGCCATCGCCAGATACGTTAGAATGGTTACGTTAATACGTGGCGCAGTGTTTAGTACACGCAACTATATAGGCTACTGCAGGCTACCACTTAGAAATCATAGAGAAAAGATTGAGTTCGGAAAAATCAGTTAATTTATATGAGAGTACCGGAAGAGGTATGACAACACGCTCCGATTTCATATTGAATCTCCACTTTGGTAAGCGCTCGCTGTGCAACAAATTTGACTAAAGTCAGTGCAACTAAATACAAAATGGTGAAATTATAGGGTTAATCGATAGTTTTCATGGGAGGTAGCAGATCAATTGTTCACTTTTTAAAAATTCCGCGAAGAATCATAAACAAACACAACGGACAAAACTATAATCTGGCAAAGTAAGTTCATTCCTTCAGATGAGGAGTGTTCAATTTTTGTAAGGACAAGTTTTTGCCTACTGAGCCATTTTTACCCAATTTTTAACTTAAACTGTCCATAAATAGGAAAGACTTTTGTAACAAGTTTCAATTTCTTAGCCAGATTAGTTAGTCCCTTATCGTGATTTCAACACATGTAATCTCAGAAGAGTATTTCAAGCTGCTAAAACGGAATAACAAAACGACAAAATAGGTCCCCAATGCATGGAAATGGATTTAACTTCATTATTTGGTGATGGGCATAAAAATACAATATTAATTTTTCAATTCACACAATCAAAATACGACTAATGACTAAATCGTGGTTGTATATGAACAGTATAGTTGATTTGACATTTTTAACTAGGTAACTATGACCTATTTACGGTGCGGAATCTCAACTTCTCATCACTGTTCAATTATGAATAAAACTTAATTAACTCGGCAAAAATATTACGAATGATGCATGATGCTACATGATATTTTACGTAAACCTACATCTGAATTCTTCCACGAAGTTGTGCTTATTTGATTTTTCTATAGAAATATTTTAACAACTGCAGTATTAACGACAGCAGCAAAAATGGCAACATCATAATACACTCAGCAATGAAGATCACACGCGTCACCTTGCGTTAAAAATCTGCACTTGAAATATGGTTAATTTTAGTCCCGTGTTGCCCACACCTTTATGTGTTGTCACTGTCGTTGCAACAAACTCCACATCAGGTGTTTTGCCATTTGGAATCCATGGCAGTTGCAGCAGCAACACCAATAGAACGCGAGTAATGTAAGATGTACACAATCAAACCTTCTACAGTTGTTGGCTGGTAGCCGTTTGAAATGACAGTAAAACGATACTTTATTTACACTTGAGCGAAATGTTGCACATTTGAGCAACATATCAGAGACACTAAGAACAGGAACAGAGACACACACGTGCATACCATCTCACTCAGTGGCACTTGATAATGCCACTGCATGTGCATCGTGTGAGTATACGTGGTCATGTGTTAGTGATTGTAGCAATTGTAAAGTGTGGCACGTATTTCACACCAAATCCCACAAGAAACAATTTAAACTGCTCCTCGGTTACCACTGAAGTCATAGATTTAGAAAGCGAGCAAATAAAGGTAAAGTAAAAACAACACCAATCGCTATCACTACCAACCACAAATAATTGGATGAAGTGAGTACTGGGAAATGAAAGCTGCAAAATAATATTTGTATGAGACTCAGAAGGTATGTTTGATTAAAGGATATTGTTGTCTCACGGAGTACAGAGCACATGAAGTGACTTGAAAGATTATGGCGTAGCTAATGTAACGTTTACGTTAGCATTGAAGAATTCAAGCATTTAAGTATTTGCACTTAGCCAACAGCATCTGTTTAAAGCTTAACAACACTTTCACATGTGGCACCAGCATACTAGCTAAAAAGGATATACGAGTATGCCAAAGAGAAACAACAAAGAAAATAAAATCTTAAGCAATTTTCGAAATTCAACTTTTGCTGGCGGGTATTTCAGCCTTAAGGTATACTTATGTTTGTTATATTTAATATTAATGTATTTTTATTAGTATTAATATATTTATTATTTTTTTTTTTTTCTTAAAGAATCCTTGCTACTACTTAAATAACTCTCAAGATGATGTGGAGAATATAAACCATGAAAAGGTGCTTCTGTTTTATGACAACTGATTCATTGGTAATACTGCAAATTTCCTCCATTTTGCCTTAAAAAGTATGATGAATTTCTGCTTCCATGGAAGCACTTTCTTGCTAGTTAATGTTACGCTTCCAACTTGCTTTCTCATTTATGTAGTTCAGTCAATGTTTTTTTTGGAATATGCTAGAAATAAGTTGAGAAAACCTTTTTTGCGACCTTTTTAGTAGGCCCAGCAAGGCTCGATTACTAATTAACGATTTTAGAAATCTCTAAACTTTCATTTTTCTTACCCATTGCGATGCGATAAATAGCAAATTCGACTGTCGTTCACAACACTTCGGGTTCGAATCAGGCTACAATCACCTATATTTTTTTAGCGGCAGTCGTCTTAATGGGCAAACGAACATTTTGATTAGTCTAACAATCAAAATGACTATTGAAGGTTTCTAAGAACTGATATCGTCACTCTCAGTTCGATTAAAAGTAGTGTATTTTCTTCCCTAATAGAAAAATATCCCCATATTCCATTTATGGGTTGCCAGGAAACTTGATTTTTGGGTTTGCATTAAGATGGCTTGAGAAATAGGATCGAAGATCACAATTAAAATGAAAGGTGAGTTGTTTCTATGAAAATTCATAAAATACTACCAAATTATTAATGGCTAGACTCTTTCGCACAAAGTTTCATTCTATTCCGGAATTAAAATCACCCCTTGCTAGTAGGCCCCAGGTCTTGTGATTCCTAAAAATTCGTAAAGCTTTTAAAGGCTTTGTTATATGTTTATTGAGTGGTAGATCCAACCAGTTGAAAGCCAAGGAAGTCTTATTATACGTAAAACCATACTAAGATATTGGTTAAAGAAGTTGAAAGAGTTTTTCATTTCAGAAGTGCATATAAAGAATAGCCCTTCTCATTATTTAACGCAAAACCTAATATGGCATTATTGCACCCAAAACTGGTCAGTAAGTTAATTTCATTGGTATCCAAAATCTCATGGCACCACTACATCTGATTTTTTCTTACGAAGTTGTTACAAAAAGGTAGTTTATAAAACAAATAAATTAAAACAAAATAATTTGAACTAAATGGTGTCCCAACAAGAACGCAAGATTTAAATTTTAAATAAAACACAGACATTTAAAAAAAAAATCGTGAAAATTTATTATATCGTAAACTAGACAGAATGAGCTTATGTATAGAACAACACATCGGGCAGATGGTCGCCGCGGCTTTGCTAGCACACACGCGATCTTTTAATGAAATTTTCAATCATCGTTTTGCATAAATGCTTCGGTATTTAATTAATGCAGCGTCCAATTTTCTCTTTTAAGACTTGAGTCGTCTTCGGCTTATTCGCGTAAACCATCGACTTCAAAAAACCCCAAAGAAAAAAGTCAAATGGTGTTAAATCGCACGATCTAGGCGGCCAATTCTGGTCTCCAAAACGCGAAATAACACGACCGGGAAATGACTGATGCAGTAATTGAATTGTTTCTCTGGCTGTATGACATGTGGCGCCGTCTTGTTGAAACCACATGCCCTCCACATTCATTTTTTCAATTCTACGCACGAAAAAACTGGTTATCATTTCACGATACCGAACACCATTGACTGTCTTGCGTTCTTGTTGGGATACCTTTTATAATAGAGAAAATTCTCGCTTCAACTATACAGACAGTAATGGAAGATGATATTTATTGTGCATGCGGAAATGGAGGTAATTTAAACTCAATTATTTGTAAAAATCATTGAAAATATTAGTAGCAATTCATTATTATTTAAACGACCAAAGCCGCCGGTCTGGTAAAACTGTCAGCTGTTAAATACCTGTCATTTTAAGTGTTATTTATTTGGTGAAGGATTTGCAATTTAGGAATATTTACCGTTAAACAACCGAAGAACGAGTAAAAATAATTAAAACTTACCACAAACTTATTGACGTCATAATCGACCGCCTACTGTTTAAGAAATTTGCAACATTATAAAAATATGTATAGAGACTGGAAGTGTTACACATGTGGTCAGACCTGTGCATCATCGCAACGTACGCACTGAATATTGCCTCTGTTAGTGAAAGTGCGAAGGATAAACCGAATTTCAATTTAGAGCGCTATGACCGTATGATAATCGACTTTTGTTGGCCTGCAATTGAAGATTAGGAACTGGATGATATGTGGTTTCAACAAGACGGTGGCACGAGCCACACAACGCGACGATCGATTTTTTTTTTCATGAGAAATTTGCAGAAAGCGTAATTTCACGTAGGCCACCAAGATCACGCGATTTGACGCTGTTAGACTTTTTTTTTTGTGGGCATACGTCAAAGATCGTGTTTACGCGGATAATACGCAAACGTTAGAGCATTTTAAAACCAACATTCATCAAGTTATTTCCGAGATACCGCCCGAAATGTGCAAAAAAGTGGTTGAAGACTACTTCAAAAGAACCCACAGCTGCAACCAATCTAGAGGCGGTCATTTATTGTATTTCGTACATAATGACAAGCAGCAAAGCCAAGCATTATAATGAAATAAAAGCTTCATCGAAATCATAGATTTATGTGTGTTTTATTTAACTTTACTTTTGAAACCGAAAAATGGATAATCCGATACATAGCTTATTAAATGTGAAAGTCCAGTTCGGTTCTATAAGAAAAGTGAAATTGCATTATTTATCCGATCGCAGAAAATTTTCAATATGAATACGATTTAACGTAAAGCGGTTGAAATATTTCGAAATTAATACGCTTAAAACTACACTACTTTGATTTCATCGTATTTGCTCGATTTGCGTTTCCTTGGTTTCATCTGATTTCAATTTAAGTAGCTTCTCAAAGCCAATCCATCTGTTTTTCCTTACCTCTCTGCTGGCTTGAGGTATTTATTATCGTTCCTGATTAATTAATTGTTTTGTGTTGTAAAATGGAACGAATAATACCTTTATAAATACTCTGCTATGAACAGGTCTTTCTTTTTCAAAGAAATTCCTTTTTTTTGCTTTCCCTTTTCTTTGCAAACGAAATGAAATAATTTCATTGTTTAATCTTTAATCAAATTTCATTTCTTAGTTTTTATTTGACATTCCAAATTTGTGCAGATTTTAACAAAATGCTAATGAGAAAACCATGTTTCGGATGTTGGTCAGAGAAATGAAATTACCGGCATAGCGATTAAAAGCAAATTATCATTTATTGCTATGGCAAAAATTCTGTGTACAGCTTTATCGATAGGAAAAACAGTAAATCAAAGAATTCTAGAAAATTGTGATAATAATTTAAATAATATTCAATGAATTAATGAGTGAGCAAATTTTTCCGTTATCAATGTAATGGATTTTCAATGTATTGAATTTTGTATTTCGTTTTTGTAAGAATGCTGAAATATTACAATTAAAGTGTAACACAAATTGAGGAATAATTATGTTAGCGATGCTTAATAAACTAATTGCACTATCTTCCCTTTAATAAAATATAAAGAAATTTGAGGAATTTGTAGTATGAAATTATCACCAGAAGAGCATTGTGGTAACTCATTAAAATGAGTTTTCTCTAAATGCACATAATGCCAATCGGCTGTCACAATTTGCATTTTAATTAAACTTAAATTAGTGTTGATCAAATGCCGTGGAAAAAACATCCCAATCCGACTCACAGAACTAATAGCGTGACCACCGAGAAAAAGCTTCTAGACTTCTTGACCCGCAGACAAATATCAAATTCTAAATGATGATCCTAATAATGATTAAATTAAGTACAAGGAGTCAACTGTCAATGGGGACCGTTATTTAAAGATGTTGAAGGATTTTTTTACCCCAAATTGCACCGAATACGTATCAGTTTAAACACCATTTGTTTCCAGCAAGATGCAACAACTGCATCCGGTTATGGCGGAGTTCTAACGAAAATTTCCAAACGAAGTTAGTGTCCAGAAACTCCCCTTTCCGCTGGCCACCAAAAGTCACCTGACCAGACCGCACCAGACTTTTTTTTATGGGGTTATATCAAGCAAGAGGCGTACAAAACGAAGCTAATGAATTTAATTGAATTGAAGCAGCCCGCAATGGATGATTTTCTGATCAGGTGTCTCATATGCGTGATTAGGCATGGAGATCATTTACGATCTATCATCTTCAAAACCAATTACTTATATAAAATAAAATTAAATTTTCTATATAATAAAAAAATGAAATACATTAAAACAAAAGTTATTTGAATTTCTTATTGCATTGTAATTGTTGCGCCACCCTGTACTTGCAGTAATGTCCTCAAACAATAAAATTATTCGGGCATCGTTAAATTGTACCAAATGAAGAAGTTTTAAGCGAAAGTTTTTCGACATAAAAACATTTTAAGAGAATCAAAATATTATCTTCAAAGTAGTAATTTTTCTCTCTGTGCAGACAGACGTGTTTGTGCATCGGCTTTAGAAAAATAATTATAAAAAAGGTTAAATATACTCTTAGCCCAAAAAAAAAAATATTCAGTCAGAAGACGCTAAATCAAAATTCCCCAGTGCAGTGATAATAATATACAATTTATAATATTACAATCACAACAAATCTGCAAAAAAATATAGTTTACATTTCGCATATCTTAAGGCGAAAAGTGTCTATATGAGTGTCTCACACTCAGAGAGACGCCTGAGTCTTAACGGCAGAAATGCGTATCTCTCAATAAATGCAAACGAGTGTCAGAAAAGTGCATCCCAAAACAAAAAAGATAACAGTGCCTTCCTAACCGCCAAAACTAGTGTCAATATGAATTCCCCCTCAGCTCACATCTCTCCAAACAATGATGACAGTTTGGCAAGTAGACAAAATATGTTGCCGCCTAAAAGTATGCCCGTAAGTACTTCCCATTCAAATGCTCCACAAACAATCAATTCGCCCCAAGTTAAGATTTCGCCTAAAAGTATACCCGATATTTCACCTAACATTTGTGCAAACGGTGATATACTGGCAACTCTCGCGAGTGCTACTCAACCGGCAACATCGACCTCGAAGGGCGCTATACCGAAACAAAAACCTCAAAATGAAACGGTTCAAACTGGGATAGACGTTTACTTTCCCATTCTGAAAAGAAAATTGAGCCCAATGTCTAGCCAAAAACTTCCAAACTCGAAGTATTCCAGAAACATCCCTCCCTCACAGGTTGACCCAAGAGGTCAAAATTACTACGCAATTTTGGCCGCAGAAGAAGAAAATTTGCAATCACAACCTAAGAAAGCACAAAAACCTCCCCCAATATTCCTAAGGGAAGCTATCTCTAACAATCTGGTAAACAGATTATCTCATTTAGTTGGTAAAGACGGTTTCCATGTAGTGTCCCTGCGCAAGGGGAAGGTGCTGGAGACAAAAGTTCAAACATATACGGAAGAAAAATATCGTGAAGTTTCCAAATTTTTTGACCAGGAACGTAAGAATTACTACATTTACCAACTCAAAAGCTCTAAGGGACTAATAGTTGTAATCAAGGGCATTGAAAGCAACGTTCCCATACAGGAAATAAAGGAGGCCGTTGAAAATGAGGGTTACGAAGTGAAATCCATTCACAATATACTCAACAAGTTTAAGGCTCCTCAGCCCATGTTTAAGGTGGAAATAGCGTTTGACTATGCCCACATGAAAGGAAAAAATGAACCCCACCCAATTTACAATCTCAGATATCTGCTTCATCGCAGAGTATCAGTTGAGGAACCGCTAGCGCGCAAAGACCCTCCTCAATGCTTAAACTGTCAGGAGTTTGGGCATACTAAAGCTTATTGCAAATTACCATCAGTATGTGTGATATGCGGAAGTATTCATAAAACTTCAGAATGCAAGTTACCAAAAACAGATCCCAGTCTGAAGAAATGTGGAAACTGTGGAGGAAACCACACAGCTAATTATAGAGGTTGCCCCGTGTATATAGAACTAAGGAGGAAGCTCTCTTATAGAAGGCAGGAAACTCCTCAGTTTCTAATGCCAGAATTTGGGTGTATCCCAAATCCAGATCCATCAGTCTCAAATGTCAATTCAGCAACGACGACTCAAATGACATATGCACAAACTCTCAAAAATCAGGTTCCTCAAGCTCCTCCCCAGAAAAACAATATTGAAACCTCAATCGAATCCCTCATAAAAACTATGAATAATTTCATGACAAATATGCAGGGGATTATGCAAGAAATGTTACGAAACCAGAATACGCTCATTCAAGTTTTATTAACCAGAAAATGAACTCTATAAGAATTTGTTACTGGAATGCCAACGGACTCACCCAACATAAGAACGAAGTAGAGTATTTTCTGAAATCCCGAGATATTGACATTCTCTTAGTCTCTGAAACTCATTTCTCGTTAAAAAATTGCTTCCGAATAAATGGATACTCAACCTACGATACAAAACATCCCAGTGGCAGAGCTTGTGGAGGAACAGCTGCAATAATTAATAATTCCCTCTACGCGAATATAAAACTGATCACATACAAGCCACTTCAGTTGCACTAACTGGATTAAACATAATAGTTTCTTCCATAAACTGCCCTCCCAAATATGTTATAAGCGAAGACCAGTTTTCACACTTTTTCTCTACTCTTGGTGACAAGTTTATAGCAGCCGGAGACTACAATGCTAAACATACCTTCTGGGGGTCTAGACTCGTCAACCCCAGGGGCAGGCAATTGCTGAATTCTATATCGAGTTCAGGCCTAAAAGTTTTGTCTGGAGGTGAACCAACATACTGGCCCACGGATCTCAATAAAACCCCCGATCTCATAGATTTTGCAGTTATGAAGGGCATAACAAGAGAACACATCATCGTTACTCCTTCCCTTGACCTCTCATCAGACCACTCCCCCACAATTCTCACAGTATTTAACATTCCCTTGAACCCGGAAATCTCTTACCATTTTCCAAACAGGCATACAAATTGGTTGAGATACAAGATGTACATAAGCTCTCATCTGTGGCAAAACTTTTCTCTCAAAACACCAGATGAAATTCAGTCTGCCATCAACGTCCTCACTACCACAATGACAACTGCCGCAAACTTGGCAACTCCGCACAAGGTCCATGCTAAAACAAAAAATGACTCCTCATGTCATATTGAATCTCTAATCAAAGAGAAAAGGAAAGCGAGAAGACGATGGCAAAAGCACAGATCTCCCTACCTCAAAGCTCGTCTCGACCAGTGCAAGTCAAAACTGAGATCAACTCTGGATGAAAAAAAAAGAAATCTCCGAAGCCCGCTATTTATCTCGTCTAGGAGCCACACAAAACACTAACTATAGCCTGTACAAGGCCATAAGACAACTACAGCGTCCTATAACACAGGAGTCTCCAATACGGATGAAAGATGGAGGTTGGGCAAGGAGTAGTGATGAAAAAGTAAAAGAATTTGCTGATCATGTGGAAGAAGTATTTACTCCTAACGATACAATCTCTCGTGTGAATCCGACGATCATTAGCCCAATGGTCACAAATCCAATGAAAATAAGTTTATCTCTCTTAAAGAAAAATGTTCTCTCGTTGAAAATGAATAAATCTCCTGGACACGATAAAATAACAGCGAAAATGATTTCACAACTCCCCCACAATATCCTCAAATTAGCTTTATTTATATTTAATGCTATACTTCGAATTGGTTACTTTCCTCAATCATGGAAGCTGTCTGAAATAATAATGATCCCAAAACCTGGAAAGGAACTGTCACAAATTACATCCTATCGACCCATAAGTTTACTCTCTATTTTATCTAAACTGTTTGAAAAGATCTTTCTCCAAATGTTGTACCCCTATATTGAAGCAAACCAGGTAATACCCACGCACCAGTTTGGGTTCCGCAAGGGTCATGGAACGACAGAACAAGTACACCGTATAGTAACCCAGATCAGAAAAACTTTCGAAGATCGGAAATATTGCTCAGCTCTCTTTATAGACATCTCCCAAGCCTTTGATAAAGTGTGGCATGAAGGCCTTATTCACAAAATAGTCTCTTTTCTACCGGCAAATACCCATAAGCTCCTGGAGAGCTATCTGAAGGATCGATCTTTTGTAGTAAAATCGAAAGACTCAAAGAAAAGTTTCAGCAGGAGGGTATATTCGGGCAGTATATTCGGCCCTATACTATATACCATCTACACCTCCGACATGCCTGTTCATTCCCTAAATCAAACCTCAACTTTCGCTGATGACACTGCCTTCATGAGCATTAACACTTGCCCATTAATGGCTTCTAGACAATTGCAGTCTCATATACATACATTAGAATCTTGGCTCGAAAAGTGGAAGATAAAAGTAAATGCCGCTAAGAGTGTACAGGTTACATTCTCTCTTAGACAAAACAATTGCCCGGCCTTCACTATTCACGGTAGTACCATACCCGTTCATAATCATGTTAAATATTTGGGTATTCACCTTGATCGACGTCATACCTGGAAAAATCACATTGACTCAAAAATAATACAATTGAAATTAAAAATGGCTCAACTCTACTGGCTTATTGGCTCCCAGTCCACTCTCAGTTTGGAAAATAAAATAACCATCTACAAAACCATATTGAAGCCAATATGGACATACGGCATCCAGTTGTGGGGCACGGCATCGGCTTCTAACATAAATAAGCTATAGAGACAATCAAGAGACAATCAAGAATACTGCGCCAAATTAGTGGTGCCCCATGGTATATTAGAAATGATAACAAACACAAGGATTTAAATATTCCTTATATTTCCGAGGAAATAAGAAAATTAAACAGGTCATATATGTCGAAGGTGTCCTCCCACACAAACCCACTCGCTCAAAACCTTTAACATTTTCCCGGTCATACTCGTATACGACTAGGAAGAAAGGACACGTCAGACTTGATCCGGTGATACAAAGTTCGGCTCATCAAAAATAAGATCCGGCAATGGCAGGATACTTTAGTTTAAGATAGGATTAAGATTTGAATACTTATTGTAAATTTGAAAAGATAGATTCAATAAAGAAAATAAATGGAAAAAAAACAAAATTTGGCGTTTACAGCTTTCGAAATAGTATAAAAATAGGTGATGTTGGTTCGACGTTACTATTTGTCAGACATGAATGTTCAATGGATATCAACCAATTTAATACTCTTTCTTTGAATTTTTATAGACTAAACTATACAAATTCGTAACATTTTCGAAACATTTTTGTGGCCATAAAATTTTTCATAATTTACTACATTTTATTTATGATGCAGAAATAATAGAAATTTTTAAAATCAGGTATGTGAATTGAACTTTGTTGTTG
>JAHXMU010020221.1:511-12623 GCA_019455685.1 Philornis downsi
ATCCACCATGAATAAGGTTTCTGCCGTAAAGTTTTCCTGTATTATTCCTGATTATGCCATAGAGAATAAAGATAGTATAGAATCTAGTCAAATTGAAATTTTGTTGGTGCAGTTTTCATATAAGAATTATCAAAAAAATGATCGGGGGAGGGGAGGTTGACCCAAGACAGAAAATCCGTAAGATTGTCCTGTAATATCCATATGAGACGAACTCTCTTTACTGTGCAAATTGGCAGAATAATGATATGCATTCTACAAGTACAGGGTGACGCACGAATCGTGCTACTGTCAGCTGTCATCTGTCAATGGGGACCGTTATTTAAAGATGTTGAAGGAGTCTTTTTTTTACCCAGAAGGAAGGATTTTTTTTTACCCAGAACTATAAAAAAATAAATAAATGAAATATTTTGATTAAAAGAAGTTATTTCAATTTCCTATTGCAGTGCAATTAGTGCGCCACCTTGTATTGCCTAACTAATTCTAAAAAATTGGTATAGTATATGTATATAAGTGTAATTTATATTCTAGAAAAATCTTTAAAATCGTTCGCAGAGTACTCATGATCTGACTTATCCATTTTGTGGTTCCAAAATTGCCGGTCTGGCAAGGCTGCCGGCAGTTAAAGACCTGCCACCTGAAGCATTATGTATTTAGTGAAATGTTGCCATCTACGAATGTGGATCATTTAACAACTGCCCCAAATGAAAAAGTGGCCGAAAACTACCTCAAAAAGATTCGTAACAAATCCTGAGGCGGCCATTTAAATGACATTGTATTTCATAATTTTAAGGTCTAAGCTTTGTAATGAAATAAAGGTTTCATCGAAGTCATAGCTTTATCTGTGTTTCATTAAACTTTACTTTTGAAACCGAAAAATTTATAACTCTGTATAATGCATGTAATTCCTTTCTCTTTTTATCTGTGAATAGGAAATTTCTAGAATCATGTTTACGACGGTAAGCTATGTTAGTTTCGCTTATACCCAGTATGTAATCTATTGTTGTCAAGGCTGTCAGCTGTTAAATACCTATCATCTGAAGTGTTATTTATTTGGTGAAAGGTTTGCCATTTACGAATATGAACCGCTGAACAATCGAAGAACGCATAAAAATAGTTAAAACTGACTACAAAAGTGGTGATTCAGACGAGGTCTTTCAATCGAACAAAATTGTCTTCAGCGTTGAAGTTCATCTCTCACTCAGTAGTTATGTCAACAAACAAATGTGTCGTATATTGTGAGAAAGCCATTTCATGCGGACAAAGTGAACGTTCCATGTGCATTATGATCTGGAGGTGTCATTGGACCGTATTTTTTCGAAAACTTCCTCCAAAGAGTCCACTGCTGCAACCAATCCAAGCGCGTTCATTTAAATGACATTGTATTTCATACACAATGACAGGGTCCAAGAATTATAATGAAATAAAAGTTTCATCGAAATCATAGCTTTCTGTGTATTTTATACTTTTAAACGCGAAAACGGATAACCCTACATAAATTAATCACCCTATATGAATTAACGTTCTTCGGCCTTTCTCTACGATATTTTGTCCTTGTGGTGAGATTTCAGTTGAAAACATATAGGCGGTTATATCGTCAGATAAGTGGGCGTATCAAAACATCTCATACGTGATATATTGACTTTTCCTCTTAAAATGTTTTGATTCCCCTTAATTAACGAATACATTTTAGAAATATTAGAAAAGTTTTAAAAAATAATCATTTGTGAAAAATTGGATTTAGTCTGTTACGGTAATTTTTGTGAGATTTGTAAGCCATAGTGAGGTGGACTATGTACCGAATTACTGTCAGATAAGTGGGCCTATATAAAATATGCACTTCGTTCTCATGCATACTATTAAAATATAGTGAAATAAAAGCCAATACATGCAAAAAGAAAATACGCCATGTTTTGCAATCTTTCTTGTACAAACGGCTGAAATAGTATTCATGGTTCTATTGCTGTACTATTTTGGTTTAACTAAATCCATTCCGGATTTTGAAGTCAAAGATGCCCACTAGAACGCCAAATGTTGAAATCGTCGATAAAATGAATGAATCAAGTTAAGCCCGAATCAAGCACCACCTGTGTCTTTTAGATTCTTCGGAGGGTACGGGCAGGCATGGGAATTATATGTCTATATCACACGGTTGTCATTCACTATCGACGAGCAGAGGGGGTTTAGGGTTTTGAATTTTTCCCGTCTTCCACCGGTAAGGATACTGCATCCAGTCTGTATTCTTTTCGCGTCAGGGCGATCAATCTCATGAAGTATGGCGTAAAAATTACAATTTGTTACTAGTATTGTTGCGCAGGTCCAACAAGCGAGTTTGAGCGGTAGCGTGGGGATCAGGAGACCCCGGGATAGAGTTCCCGCCTGATCATTTGGTGTTGGACCCCTAGGGGGAGCATCACGCGAATTATTGGTTAAAACCGAAATGTTTTGTAGAGTCTTTGTACTCGAATGTGGAGTTGCATTTACAACCTCTAGAGCAGCTAAGGTGGTAAGATAGAGCCCATCACCGCCAATGTGGATTATGTTCCATACTAGAATAATTAATTTGGTATATTCTGGCTGATAGAAAGGGCTGACGGTTGTGGTAGCTTGATCCCAAAATTGTCGTCTTTTATTCCTAGATAGCCAAGTCAACGAGGGCGCTGGCATTGTAATATGGCCAGTGTGACTAGCACACCGTGGGTAAGGCCTTCACGGCGATACTCTCATAAAACCCCCCATGGACTCTGCCATGTAAGCACTGTTTCGGTTACCCTAGAACTAAATACTGCTCCACTTGAATAAAACTGGACGCAAAAATAAACTCAATTTATGGGTGCTGCACGAGTTAACGCAAAAGCGCCTCATAGACCAAATTTCATCCCCGGAATCGCTGCAGAATCGCAACAAAATTGACCCATTTCGGAAGCGAGTGGTGACTGATAATGAAAAATGGGTCAGTTGCGAAAAGGTTTAAAAACAATAACAAGGAAAAACACAGCGGCCAAGCCAGTATTGACAGGATGGTTTTGCTGTGTATTTTGATAGGGTTGATAGGGAATCATCTGTAATGAGCTGCACCTCAACGTGTACTGTCGACAATTAGACTATCTAAAGGAATTAATAGCCCTGAAGCCGTCAGGTTTTCTCATCAGAAAAACACCACCACTCACATTTAGATAGTGACTCGCCAGAAGCTCCGAGTTCTTCGTTAAAAGGTTCTTATAAATCTACTTTATATGCCGGATTTGGCACCAAATCATTATCGCCTGTGAATGATTTTGCTGGTAAAAAATTTGCCTCGAGAGAAGCTTGCGAAAATTAGCTGTCCCTGTTTTTTGCCAATACGAAGGAGGGTTTCTATAAGAGAGGCATGATGGAATGACCTCCAAAATGGCAACAAGTTATCGAATAAAATGGTGCATAAGTCGGACCATACTAACTATGCCGGGTAAAGCCTTCAATGTCATGCAAAAATAATGAATTTTTTGTTATTACACCGTTGTCTTTTCGATGATCCAATTATACACATGTACGGCGGGCAGCTATAATTCATGTCCATAAAAAGTTTCGGAAAGACAACATACCCATATGCCTCCCTCCTATTCCCCATGCATCGTTTGCTTTCTCAGTTTCACAATCTTTATAGGGATTTTTTTGGATAATCTCCAGTAATAACTGTATGGCAAAATAATATAATTCCACTGTACATCTGCAAATTAGTCGGATGTTGAAACACTGTGCCAATAAATGTCTCATTTAGTATTAATAAAAATATGTAATTAATTGTAGTCATCAACAAAGAAAACCGCCACAAGCAAACGCGAATGCGCCGCTGATGTACTTGAAACTCATCCTGTTAAGGTAAACACACATATTTATGAATACATATGTATGTATGCGTACACATGATTGTATATACATTCATTGCATTTTACCATTATAATACTTCTTAGTAGTAATATTCGTTTAGTGCGTCTGTATGTAGGCTACAAATGTTTTCTTTACGAATGAAGTTTTGCTCTAATTATTTGCTGTTAATACTTTTTTTCTTTCTGTTGTTCGTCTTTTCTTTAACAATTTCTTGCCTCTTTTGCTAGAAAATATATCGCTGTTCAATAACATTGTGGTCGTTACGACCAAATTCATGAGTTGCACTGTGTTTGTACTACATTTTCCCCATAGGAGAGGGAAATTTTAATAAATTCTTCGCTGCAATTCTTTATGTCATTTCCCAGAATAAAATGTGTTTTATCACCAACAAATGCCTATAAAATTTAACATATTCGTATCTCTTAAACGGAGAAAGGGGATTACATATCACATATCCCTTGCATGGGTATGCTAGCTAGTTAATATTTTTATGGTTAAACATAAAAGTTATATTTTCACATTTCTTTCAATTGTACAAACATAAAGGATACAGTTATATTTGTCCATCTTATCATTTGTATGTTCCCTCACGCACACGCACACACACTTCCGCACTTTCCTTTCCAACGACACTTCAATATGCACAGATGAGTGTTGACTTAAAACCTTCCCTGTGTTTGTACACTTTAATATTTATGGGCATGTAGATTAGGGTGGCATTTCAGTATGTGGAAGAAAGAATAGTTATAAGTTTAAAGTTTAATTGCTTCAAAAGTGCTAAGTGAAGAAAATTGAACATTTCTGCGGCATAACGTATTTAGGTCAATGTCCAAATTTTGATATCTTCGGAGTTCTTACACAAAGTTTAGTAAAATTAAATCCATAATTTCTGCGGGACTATAATATCTTTCCAGCCTTTTTTTAAATTTCATTTAATTTCTTGACAATATATAGAAGTACCAGGGTGGTACCAAAATTAGCCGACCTGACGTATAGATAAAACATATATTTTCAGTTTCAAAGCGCCACGTTGTTTAGTATTTTTATTTGAGCCATCAAAAGTAAACGATTTCAGTGAATTTATAAACATGGAAAAAATTGGTCACTTTTATGTAATTCGATATTTCCATTTGAAAGGTCTCAATACAACCAAAATTAAAGCCGAACTAGACTCTGCTCCGAAGGAGTCTGTTCCTTCGTTTACGGCTGTAAAGTATTGATTAGCAGAGTTTACATGAAGCCATATTCGCTGCCAAGACGAACATTGTAGGGGTCGACCTATTAAGGTGTCCACACCAGATACGGTTAAAAAAATCCATAAAATGGTATTGGATGATCGTCTGCTTAAGGTGCGTGAGCTAGCTGAAATGATAGGCATTTAAAAAAGTACTATACATCGTATATTGACCGAAGTTTTGAACATGAGAAAGCTGTGCGTAAGATGGGTGCCGCGCTTGCTTTCGATAGAGCAAAACCGGCGTCGTGAAGATATTTCAGTAGAGTGTTCGGCAATGTTTCACCGCAATAAAATTGAATTTTGTCATCGATTAGAACCATGGATGGGACATGCATCCACCACTTCACACCGAAGCCAGAAGAACAGTGAAAGCAGTGGACTGGAATGAGAAAATCGTGTCCAAAGACGGCGAAGACGGTTCCATCGGTCATGGTGTTTGTTTTTTGGAATGCGTATGGGATTAGTTTTATTCATTATCTTCAGAAAGAAAAAAACCATAAACAGCGAATATTATATGAATTTATTGCAGCGTTTAGGTGATGAAATTATGGAAAAAGGCCGCATTTGGCAAAAAGGAAGTACTGTTCCATCAAGATAATGCTCCAATGGATTAAAGTGGATTAAAGTTCGAATTGCTTCATCACCAGATGGAACCTTATTCGCCAGATTCAGCTCCCTCGAAGTATTGAGTATTTCCAAACTTGAAAAAATGGCTCGATGGTAAAGGATTTGCCGGCAAAGAAAAGGTGGAGTCTGTGGTTGATGATTATTTTGAGGAGTTTGACAGTTCTTACTATAAACAGGGTTATAGAAAATATTGAATATCGCTGGGAAAGAGTATAGAGCTAAAAGGAGATTACTTTGAAAAATAAAGAAATTTTTTCCCAACTTTTTTGCGTCTTCTTTGTTAAGTAGGCAACTTTTGAGACCATCCTTGTACCTTTCTACTTGAAGTTCGCTCCTTGAAAAATATTTTAGTGAATACGTTAACTAGCTATGTCGATATATAATACATGGGAAGAGGTCGTTTTCGACATGCCCACATATCTTGCAATAAAGCTGCAGACTGTCCACCACATTGCAGGCGGCAAACCATGACGATCCAGTTCCACTTTGGGGCCTGTCCATTTTGCGCCTGCCCACTTATTTTCATTTGCCGGATTTGTGCCTGAACAGTTGTTAGATTTTCCTTATTTAAATTAATTTTCCTTAATATATTATGGTACAAAATTCGAATGATATTCAATTTTGTTGAAAATCTACATTCAAATAAGTATTTGAAAGGTATTTACATGTAAGGTATAGTAAAAACAAATCATCTAATTTCATTTCCCTTAGAATATTTATGAACTTAGATAGCCCCTTCCACCATCAGGCAATAAATACCATCATATATAGGTATAGCTTTTAATTAACGAATAAATTCAGCAATTATTATAAAAACTCCAATAAATGTACATTATTCCAAAGCCGAAGTCAGTCCTTGCATAAGCAAGTTTTTTTCCTACTGGATCAATTTTGCTGCACATATCATCTGCATCCCTGATGTATCGAACCATTGTCAGACAAGCTGATGTGTCAGAAAATGCCTCTTGTCATACATTATATGTTCAATTAGCCCATTTTTTTTAAATGAAAATGCGTATTTTCTAGTATTATAGTATAGGGTGGCTCATAAGTAACTTTAAGATTTGATCAGTGAATACATTTTTTGTTTAAGTCTTTTTTTCGTCTCGTTATAGAATTAACTAAATAATACTTGGGAAATTTATGATGGAAAGGCTCAGCACAGAACAAAGAATCAAAGTTGTTCAATTTTACTTTTAAAGTCAGTATCCAATTCTTCAGATCATATCGAAATTTCTCTCATATTCGAAATGCTCCCAGCGCTCCAACAATTTACCAAGGGCCTGTCTGTGATCTTCTACAAACAGAATCGAATTGCGTTGGAAGAGACGTGTTGCTAAAATGTGAGCCGATCACTCACTTTACCATTTGCAAAAGACACAAATTTCTTTGAAATTTGATTATAATGTTTTTATCCAAGTTAGGATTGCAATTATTTACTCCTGTTGAAAATTAACCGCATTGAAAATTAGCAATTTTGGTCCATGTTCTGATATAGTCCTTATTCAAATGGGTCTGCCAACCTTGGTTCCATAAATTCTACAAGTCTTAATTTTTCATTTGAATTTGATCTTTTAACAGACGTAATAACAATGATTAGGTTGGATAATTGAAGGATGAACAAAGTTTATCAACAGCATATATCGGTCCATGTTAGAACCTTCATCAAAATGGGTAGACAGACTTGACTTTCCTGCTGCTTGGAATTTTCCATATTGTGCATCTCTACCTTAATGTGGTCCGATTGCATTGCTGGCTAATATTAATAACTGATCTTTTTCGATTCTTATGAAAGCGACACATCTAAGAGTAGTTGAATTTTTCTAAATTTTTTCTAAATGCCAAAAATAAGAGAAAACCAAAGCTTCAAATTTGAACAGTTTTATTCTCTATACACTTTATTGCCAGCCTAATGTACTTGTATATACATACAAGGATACATTTAAATATTTCATATTGTTTGTTCTACAGTTTGACATTATGCTAATGACAGAACGCTTATGAAATTCGACAGTTTGCATACATGCCTTGCAAGACCATATTTGAATAAATATTTCCATTAATCCATCCATCTATAAATTTATAATCCAACTATTCATATTCATATATATTCAACAATACTATTTCGAAAAACAATAATCTAATTTTCTTTTAAGCGGATTTTAAAAGAAAATGCCGGGAGTAAATAAAGGATAGAAATCCATATTTTGAAACCCTTTAGATTCGTTTATATTAAAACTATGGCAAAATTTCAAAATATATTTTAAATCTCTCTTACGCTACAGAACTATAATTCTTACGCAATTTTAAAGTTATAACCTGTCGCGTTAATCAAGGCGCCGATAAATCAGTCAGTCCCTAGCAAAGGGTTATCCATTTTGTTGTTTCAAAATCGTCGGTCTGGCAAGGCTATCAGCTGTTAAATACTTGTCTTCTGCAATGTTAATCATTTCGTAGAAGAATTATCATTTACGAATATGGATCGTTTAACAACCGAAGAAGGCATAAAAATAGTTAAAACCTAATACAAAATTGGTGATTCTAATTTGGTGATTCTTCTTTGTCACTTTTCGTGCATAACAAGGGAATTATGATCGTCATCACCGCTTATTGTGCAAGGAATTAGCAAGATTTTAAGGAGATTTGCAGAGACTGGAAGCGTTACAGATGTGGTCAGACCTGTGCATCATCGCAATGTACGCACTGCCGAAAATATCGCTGCTGTTAGTGAAAGTGCAGCGGATAAGCCAAATTTGTCGATTCCACGGCGTTCTCAGCAATTGGGCCTATCTTACGGCTCATTATTGGGTATTTTGCATTTGGATTTGCATCTCCATCCACAAAGAGTCCAACTCACGCAACAATTTAAGCCGGCTGAACATTCGCGAGGCCATAGATATGCTGATTGGTTGCTACAGCAACAGGCTTTCAATGCCGATTTTTCGAGCAAAATGTTTTTCAGTGATGAAGCTCAATTCTCACTCAGTGGCGACGTCAACAAGCAAAATTATTATATATGGGGCACGAACAACCCAGAAGTCATGGTGGAAAAATCATCGCATCCGGAAAAACTGACTGTTTTGCGCGCATTATGGTCTGAAGGTGCTATTGAGCCGTATTTTTTCGAAAATAACGCTGGAGCAACCGTCACCATCAATTCAGAGCGCTATGGCCACATAATAACCGACTTTTTTGGTCTGCAATTAAAAATTATGAACTAGACGATATGTGATGTGTTCAACAAGACGATGACACGAATCACACAACATGACCGATTTTGGCTTTATGGCATGAGAAGTTTCCAGAAAGCGTAATTTTACGCTTCGGCGACATCGATTGGCCGTTAGACTTGTTTTTGTGGGGCTGTGTCAAAGACCTTGTTTACGCGGATAATCCCCAAACGTTGGGGCATTTGAAACCCAGCATTCGTCACTGAGACACTGACCGAAATGTGCTAAAAAGTGGTCGAAAACTACCTCAAAAGGATCCAAACCAAAGGCGGTCATTTAAATGACATTATATTTCATAATCCTAGCATTATAATGAAATAAAAGTTTCATCGAAATCATGGCTTTATGTGTGTTTTATTTAACTTTACTTTTAAAACCGAAAAATGGATAACTCTGTATTATTATGAATTGTCAATTTTAAGTTTGCTTAAAACAATTTCGTCTATGTTTCCTTTTTCTAGGAGATGTATCCGTCGAATATATTCATGGTCTACCTCATTTGACCATACCGCTACCCAGTAGAAATGAAAAATGCCGCTTTGCTTTGAAACCTGTCTCACATCGTGTTGGTGATCTAATCGAGATGCTAAAAACGGAAGATCGAGGTATTGATCGTGCCACAATATTGAATAAGTCTGGTGTTAGAATAGCTTCAACATGCAACATAGAGAGCCTTATGGATGAACCATTTTGGTAAGTATATTAAGAAACTTGCATAACCAATATTAGTGTGAACACAGTTTGCAATTTTTTAATCTATTTTGAAAAGTTAGATTGTGAGAATTTATCACGACAAAATAGTTAAAGACGATAGTTTTCTTTGATAGATAGTATTTATTTGAGTTTGAGAGCTTAATAATAAAAGTGTTATAGGCCGAAAACTTTCACTTTTATTTCAATTTCCAATTTTTAAACCGAAAATATTTGAGTTGTAGTCATGTCACAGCATATTATTTGTTTGTATCTTCACCCAAAGCTGTGAAGATGTACATCTTTTGGTATAGTATAAAGGCAACAAGCAGAAGGAACTGTTTAAAGTGCCTTTTGGCCGAATACATTTAACGACTTCTCAGGTCGACTGACCCATGTCTGTCGGTCTGGCCGGTTGGCTGGTAAATTTGATAACTGCCATCAATCTCTATGAAACTTTTTAAAACTTGGCGTACGATATATTATATTTTTTTTCGAGTCGTAGTAGAGGATTATAAAAGGGTTATTTCAACCAACCCCTTCTTTTCCAAAAGTCCACATAGTGGTTTCAAAACTGCCGGTCTGGCAAAGCTGTTACCTGTTAAATACCTGTCATCTGAAGTGTTATTTATTTAGTAAAAGGTTTGCCGTTGACGAATATAAACGATCCATATTCGAACCGAAGAAGGCGTAAAAAATAGTTAAAACTTACAACAGAAGTGGTGATTCAAACGTGGGCACTTTTCGTGCATAAGAAGGGGTATATGGTCGTCATAACCGCTTATTGTGCAAGGAATTGGCAACAATATAAAGAAATTTGAAGAGACTGGAATTGTTACAGATGTGGTGAGGCCTGTGCATCATCGTAATGTAAGCACTGCCGAAAATATCGCTTCTGTTGGTGAAAATATGGCCGAATGACCGTATGATAACCGACTTTTTTGGGCCTACTATTGAAGATTATGAACTGGAGGATATGTGATTTCAACAAGACGGTGCTAAGAGCCATACAACACGTCCGATTTTGGCTTTATCGCATGAGAAGTTTCCAGAAAGCGTAATTTATCATTTTGGCGACTTCAATTGACCACCAAGATCATTATATTTGACGCCGTTAGACTTTTTTTTTGTGAGACTACGTCAAAGACCGTGCAGATAATCTTCAAACGTTGAAACATTTGAGAATCAACATTCTCCAAGTTATCGCCGAAATACCGCACGATGCAAATGTGGAAAAAAAGGGGTCGGAAAGTACCTCCTTATACAGCAAATTTTTTTGCTATTAGACCGATTTTACTCAACTTCGAATTAAATCTGCATATGAATATGCGTTACATTTGTACGATCCTATCGTGTTTTCAAAACTCTCTCTCTCTCTAACGTACGGATATGCTTAGATTGACATCAAGTTTTACTACGTTCAGACGTTTTCAGTCCTTATACCCAAACTCTTTTCCTATTAAGTCGATTTTACCCAACTTCGAATTAAATCTGCTTATGATTATGAGGTACATTTGTGCTAAATTTCAGCTTCCTAGGCCAAGTGGTGCTATTCTTTCGTGCTTTCTAAACGCAAGCTCTCCAACGGACGAACATGCTTAGATTCACATCGAGTTTTGCCACGGTCAGAAATGTGTATCATATACGAAAACTCAGCTCTGTTACAGACAGACAGAACGATATAATGAAGATATATTTTTGCATTTCATGATGTATATCTTCATTTCATCGCTTGAAGATATAAAAATACGATTTTCCCTAGAAAAATGGGACAAAGTTGTTTTTTCTACACCCGCCTCATTTCATGATGGAGGCTATAAAAGCTGTATATGTTTTTATTAGCTTGCATCGAAATGAATTTATTTTATCTCTCTTATCTTATCTCCCTTCACCTTATCCGGAATTCTTGAGCTAATTCTGTCTACAATATCCCAGGCAAAAAGAAAGGAAAACATTTTCACAAAATAGAACTTTTTAAGGTCTTCCTAAGAAACGGAAAATATGCTGTGAAAATGTATTCCTCCTTTCCTTCTTATTATAATATTATATCGTTATCTATTTTCCGGTTTCAAGTAAAGTTAAATAAAACACTCATAAAGCTATGATTGGACCTTGCCATTATGTACGAAATTCAATGTCATTTTAATAACCGCCTCTGAATTGATTGCAGCAGAGGATTCTTTTGAAGTAGTTTTCTAAAAAATACAGCACAATGACACCTCCAGACCGTAATACGCACCAAACAGCCATGTTTTCCGGATGTAATGGCTTTTCCACAATCATTTCCGGGTTCATCAAGCCCCATATGCGAGAATTTTGCTTGTAGACGTAACCATCGAGTGAGAAATTATCTTCATCACTAACTAAAATTTCGATTCAATTTTAAAGCCTACGTTTGAATCACCACTTTTATGGTAAGTTTTAACTATTTTTACGCGTTCTTCGGTTGTTAAACGATGCA
>JAHXMU010020228.1:0-14706 GCA_019455685.1 Philornis downsi
TTTTATTTCATTGTAATGGTTGGACCTTGACATTGTGTACGTAATACAAAGTCATTTACTTAATCGCCTCTGTATTGGTTGCAGCAGCGTAGATAGCAAATTTTCCACTATATAAATAACACTTCAGATGATAGGTATTTAACAGCTGACAGCCTTGCCAGACCAGCGGTTTTGAAACCACTGAATGGATAACATTAACATAAATTGGCGTCCAACTTGCAACTACCACCATGCATTATTGGCGTGTTGCAAAAACGCTCTTCTGCATTATATCGATAAATTGAATGAATGAATGGCCCACAATGAGGGCCTTTGTCCAAAACACTAAATGAGTTTTTATGAATTTCTTCGTTTTGTATTCAATAGTAACGTACGTAGTTCATGATTAAATGGCAAAATTATTGAAAAATACAGAAAAGGCCTCTTACCTCCCGTCCTGGCATGTGGCAGGTGGGCGTATCAGCAACGTTCTCTTATCTAATAATAAATAAAAAAAGTGTTCTGTCTACTGAACCGACTATGCTTAACTTCAATATTATTCTGCATATAACTATGAAATGAGAACTATATATTACAGTTATTTTGTGATAATTTGGATTTTGATTGCATTACAATGTAAGTAGGGGCTCTGCCCAAAATGAATCAATATGTCCCATTTTCAATAGGATTCAAATTTATTCAAACAACTCATGTTGACATAAATTAATCACATTTTGAAGAAAACAAAGATAAAACGCACATATAAATAACAGTTTGGCTGAAATAGGGCATCTAGTTTAATATGACAACTATACAAGTGACTTGATCAAGTTCTGTTTGCCTCTGCCAACAACATTTTAATTCGAATTTTGAAAAATGTTATACAATTTCACAACTCCTGCTCACTTCTCCAGCTTAACTCTATCAGTTCTGTACATAAATGGTCCCATAAATGTCCCAACAAGAACGCTAGGATCACTAAATAGTCGTTAAGAAAAAGTTTTTTGAGTCTCACCTCTTAGAAAAAGGAATCAATTAAGATAGTTTAGTGGATTATGCGTTCCATAGATATATACGATTCTGCTCTTAATTCTAACTAGGCAACTTCTTTGTTGGGCGCTTTCAATATTTCAAGCGTCAAGCAAATTTATACAAATGAAATTCATGCTATATATTTGAATTTCATTTTCTCAATTTTTCCCTACATATTTCAATCAATGTGTATATTAATATGAACATTTGTATAAATGAATGTAAAAATTTGCAGTAAGACTTGTTTTTATGCCAGAAAACCACTTAAAACACTGTGCCTTTGTATGGAGCTTCAAATGGTTGGCCGCGCATGTTAACACACTCACACGTGCCCAGTTGAGAACACAACTATGGTACAAGTTGCAGCAAAAGCATCATCATCATCATCATCTCACCACTTCCGTTTCCGCTCTTTTTTTGCATTGTTGCTTCTTTGCTGTTTTTTAAGCTCAAACAATCTGCTGCATTTACAAAGTGGCTAAGCCCTCCCATTGTTGCAGTTTATCTAGTTTTGTTTAGATTTTTTGAATGTTTTTTCTTTTTTTTTTTTGTTTTTGCCGGGGATTTTACTGTTGCTGCTGTTGTAAGCTGTGAGCTGTTTTTGTTTACTCTTAAGTACGCCATATGTAATTGACCTTGAAAGCGTTTAAATGCTTTGTTTCGTGAATGGCATGGTCATGGGGATGCAATGGGATTGTGCATCAATTCTCGAATTGTGTATTTTGTATAGGATGGGAGGCAGTTTATTGAGTTGGGTAGAAGAAATGTTCAGGTAAAGGATTCTGAGAAAAATGCTTAAAACGAAAGCAATATATAATTATTATAAATGGTTAAGCTGGTATACGTCTTTAGTGTAGAGGTATACGACTTTAGTGTGGATTTACACAAAAAATAAGTCTTTTTTATATAATGCTGCTATCTTAATTTGTCTTTTAAGCTTTGATCGCTTGATACTTAAAAAGAAATTTCCTTGAATCAATGCCTTGAATCATCAATGAGATAAAAGAGAGTTTACCGTATTCAGTTAGCCCATTTTATTTTTATATGTGCTCAATTCAACGGCAATTCCGAATGTTAGTTAGAGAAATATTTCGATTACTCAACTACTTGAAATGTTCGTTCGTATTAGGTTTCGAACTCACGATCGTGTTTATGATAACCATGTATTGTAACCATGATGCCAGGGCTGGTTACAATGATTTTTTTTAAAAGAGAATATGCTAAGTTTTTCAAATATGCGTTACAAATAAATCAGTTCTAGTTTTAGCGTGACCAAAAATATATACCTGAAAAGGTATCTGTAAAAATAATTTCTGTAAAAAGGACTGTAAGTTGATCAATTAACTTAAAATTATTATCGTTCATTCAAATTTATAATATTGCCTTCAAAGTAGGGTCCTTCCGAAATAATACATTTATGACAACAAAAAACCCAATCATCAAGACATTTTTCAAATTTATTTTTCGAAAAGTATTCAGTTTTCGCCTTGAATTCTCTTTTATTTCATCTATCGACTGAAAACGGTTACCTCGAAATGTTAGTATGAGTCTTGGAAAGAAAAAAAAAAAAAAAAAAAAAATTCTGCTGGTGCCATAGCAAGTTAATATGGTATATATTCGATAATATTTATTGCTTTTTTAGACAGAAATTCGTTTGAAATGATAGCCATACAATTTTTGAATTTTTTCTTTCAAACAATGCCCAAGGTAATATTCCTTTCATATCGTCCAACTATTTAGCAAGATTTTCGAGTGCACAATAGTGCGATAATCAGTTAATATTAACTTGGCTTTTATTGGACTTTGATGTAGTTTTGTTTCGACTAAATTCTGAGGCTCCATTTCTAAGCTTATTGACTGGTTGGTATGTCAGACATCATCTGTTAAAATACGTTTTATGAATGCGAGATTGACTCGTTCAAGTATGTCTTCAGCGAGTTTTATGCTATTGAGTTTTTGAAGATAAATTTCGTTTTTCTGAATTATTTGGCCGTCATCGCGTTCCATACACAAACAATCATTCAAAATGCTACGAATTGATTTATGAAATGCAGAAAATTGAGCGACTGTGCTTCATTTTATTTATGTTAACTACAAGCCGTTGATGGCCAACCAAGGCGAGGGAAATCTTCCAACACATCTCGACCACTTTTGAATTGACTGTACCACTAATACGCTGGTTTCACTGTAGGCTTTCTATAACATTTTCGGGTATCAGGCATACGAAATTCCTTTTTGCAGCACAAAATGTGAAACAGATTCTTTGCACGATAATTTCGTCCATTGTAAAAAGCGCAGACTACAGAGATGAACTGACAGTAACCATGCAGTGTAAACATACTAAATGGCATATCGTGCTCAAACTCCACATCACTGCAGAGGACCACCTTTGACGATTTTAACACTCAATATTGATACTTTGACGACTAATAATTTTGTCTCTAATGACAATGAAAAATTATGATTTTACTGTGTAATAAATTGTCATATAACTTTTCCATGGAATTGCTTAAATAACGTCAGGCTGGGAGCTAAAGTCTTTCGAAATATCTGCAATTCCAAGAAAAGTGATATTTTTTTTTTTTTGGAAACAGATTAATACTGGATGCAGATTAATAAAGTTTTTCTCTTTATTTCTCCAATCTGCAGTCAATCCCACCATGGATCTATGCATATATTGGTTTCCTCTTCCTACCAAAATACTCGTTATACGAGAGATTGTAAGAACCTAAGGCTATCCTCAATTTCTACAGCTAACCCGCTATCGCAAACAGGGGAGATCTGCTTTCACAAAAGATACAGTACACATCATAACAAGCAAAACTTCGCTGAAGATCGATTGGAATCTACCCCAACCACTATCATGATACTCTGTCCAAATGCGAACACCAATCGACCCTTCCCCCTTGGCACAAACGCTAACGTTTGCTCATGGTCCTTCGAGGCGGATATGAACCAGCGACCTATGGATATTTTATTTGTAAAGGGTGTCCCAACAAGAACGCAAGATTTAAATGACTGATGCAGCAATTGAATTGTTTCTCTGGCTGTATGACATGTGACGCCGTCTTGTTGAAACCACATGATCTCCACATTCATTTCTTCAATTCTAGGCACAAAAAAATTGGTTATCATTTCACGATACCGAACACCATTGACTGTTTGCGCTTGATATGCCTCATTTTCATAAAAAAAGGTCAAATGATTCCTCCAGGCCAAAATGCACACCACACAGTGACACGTTGAGAATGCATTTGCTTCTCGTGAATCACTCGAGGATTTTCCCCAAATGAGGCAGAATTGTCGCATTGACGAAACCATCAAGATGGAAATGGGCCTCGGCACTGAAGATGATTTTATCGGCAAAATCTGCATCTTCATGTGGTCCATGGTCAGCTGGCTTCAGTTCCTGAGTCAATTACACTTTGTATGCATGAAGATGCAAATCTTTCGTCAAAATTCGCTGCATAGTGGATTTGGAGACACCAATTTGCTGAGCTCGGTGTCGAATTGAGGTGGATGGAGTTTGAGAGACATCATCACGTACAGCTGCGACATTTTTGATCGATCGACCTGGTCGAAGGCGCGTCGTTGTCTTTACATCACCAACAGACCCAGTTTTGGAAAATTTATGCATTAATCTCTTTACAATTGACTCTTTTGGAGCATTATTGTGACCCCAAATTGATCGCAATTTGCGAACTGTAGCCACAAAACTTTCACCAGTTTGGTAAAACAATTTCACAATGAGAATGCGTTGTTCATTCGTATAGCGCTCCATCTTTACTAATCTCGTACCTTCTACTAACAAACAATAACAATTGTTCCAATGTCAAATAATGACACTTCGAACGGCGCCAAATTTAAATCTTGCGTTCTTCTTGGGACACCCTTTATATTTACTATATCAGGCTATGATGTAAAAATATCGGGAAAGTGTCACATTTTGATAAGTTTAGTAAAGATTTACTACCATTATCGAGTCCACCAGCAAGCCAGCTAGACATATAGACTGATATTGCTCAATCGATTTAAAACATCATGAATCACATTTGATCAAAAGATACTTAGTACTTTAGACGCTTCCTTCTGGGTGCTACATTTTTGACCATATTCTATTATATATTCCTTTGTTCCTTCAGGTGAAAGTATGTAATTCAAAATATTAGAAATTACATGTTGTCGACAGGAAAGTAACATTAAGAGCGTCTCACATAATCCACTGTTAATCCATTCAACCAATTGACGTTATACAGGGTGGCGCAATAGAACGTGCATATTTAAAAAATAGATTAAAAAATAAAGACAAAAGGTATGGTTAAAATAAATCCAAGGCATTGTAGAGTAATAAATGGAATTTATTTTTTAAACATTACATCATCTAAGTGGAGACCCTCTCTGCGACGGCGCTCCTCTAACCGCAAACGAAAATTATTGAATACTTTCTTCAGTAATACTGGTGTAATGGCTGCCATTTCACTACGGATATTCTCCTTGAGCTGAACGATGTTTCTTGGATTATTACTGTAGACTTTGTGTTTGAAGTATCCCCACAAAAAAAGTCAAGAGGCGTCAAGTCTGGACTACGTGGGGGCCATGGGATATCACCTCTTTCCGAAATCAGTCTGCCAGGGAACATCTGCTTCACCACCGCCATGGAATCATTTGATGTGTGACAGGTAGTTCCATTTGTTGGAATCAAGTTCTGGGATTCACTATTCTTGAACTTTCAATTTCTGGAGCCAAACATCCGTCCAACATTTCAACATAGCGTTCCGTATTAACCGTGACGTTTTAGCCCCACGCATTTTCGAAGAAAAAAGGACCAATTATTCTTCTGCCAGAGATTGCTGCCCATACTGTCACTTTAGGACTATGCAATGGTTTCTGGTGTTTGATTTTGGGATTTTCACTGTTCCAGTAACGACAATTTTGACGGTTTACGAACCCATTCACAAGGAAATTAGCCTCGTCAGAGAAAAAGATGTTGTCAAAATTGGAAAATCGATTAAGCATTTCATTAGCAAATGCGAGCCTTGCTATGAAGTCAGACTCTTTCAGTTCTGGTGTTAATTGCAGCTTATATGGATGCAGTTTAAGATCCAATATTAAAATTCGTTGCAAACTTCGTCGCGATAATTGTAAGACAGACGATCTCTTGCGAGTCGACATTTGTGAATTTTCTCGTACTGACTCCATAAATCTCTCAACATTGTCTTCGATCCTAGATGTTCTTGGGCGACCATTTGCTTGTGGTTTAAATGCTGAACCGGTCTCTTCAAAACGCTTTACCCATATTTTAATTAAATTCACTAATTCGCCGTAGTCCATATTCAGCACAATATAGTCGCCTAGTAGCAATATATGAACGAGAGTTCTCGTAAAATGCGCGACGCTTCCCGTCGAAGCGATTCATAGCGACTAAAACTCCATGAACCCGCCAACCCAACGATGTAGGCGCTCCCGCGCCCGCGCCTTTTCTACCCCGCAAAAAAAGATGATGCAATATGCACGTTCTATTGCGTCACCCTGTATATTGACGTAATACAAAATTTGATCTATGTGAACATAAAAAATTTTAAATTTAATTAAAATAATTTTTCCTACAATTTTTTTTTTGGTGCCATTGTCTTCTATTTATAGCTTATTTTATCGCTGGAAATTTTTCCATTAATTTAGTGTGTTTTTGCAATGAATATAAAACTACTAAATAATTAATATTAAATGCTGGTATCTGTTCAATGCAAATAATCGTAAATTATATTTTTACTTTATTGAACATTTAATAGCGGAGGTTACTTAAAATATTGCGTGGTCGGGCTTTGTATTTTTTTTCTGTTTGTGCCTTCCTTGCTTTTGCTGCCATCTTTCACTGGCGCTGTGGCTTCTGTTCAATATCAATATTTAATTTTTATTGCTTCATATCGAATGCGAACATTGTTCGTATGTATCGGCTGTATGTTAATGTAAAAAGATGTAATTTAATTGCAAACAAATGTGCAAACACTGCAGAGAGAGAAAGTCGAAAAATTCCTTACGGGGCAAAGATAAGGCGAATTTATCTAGGGAATAATAACACAAGAATTAATAGGGAAACAAGTAAAAGCATTGGATTTTGTTTCGCTAAAGCTCTCAGGTCTCCTTATTTCGGTTTATGGGAATTACTTGGCGATTGCGCCATATGGCAACATATCGAATGACTTTTGTTTGTAGACTTCAAATGGAGTAATAAGTTAGGATTTTTTATTTGTCGAATACCTAATACACCAAATTATTTAGTTGTGGTTTCTTTCCTTTACCTTCCATTTTTATTCAGAAATGTAATAACCTGCTGACGAAATGTGGCTTTTGGGAATTATAAGATTATCTGTAACTGGATACTTGGATGGAATTTTATGCAGAGACTTTCTCGAAAGTTTATTTCATTTCAATTTTGTTTGTGGAATTTTATTAAAAAATAAATAATATTGGAATCATATTTGAAATAAACTTCCACATTGTGATTCGATTTGTTTCTCATCGATAACATTAGTGGAAACTTAAGTTTCTCTGTCAAAATATAATGAAACAGATATTTTGAAGACCCAAAATGTAACTGTTGTTTTACGAAATTTCATTTCTAAATCTGAATCAGAGCTGTAATCGGATGAAGTTTTCGTTTTTTTGAAGAATAATGACCTAAAACCATATTGTTGAAGAAAAATTGCTTCCAGTACTTTTTTCAGAATTTTAGATATCAGGTTGTCTTAACAATTTTCACAACTATTATAACCAGGGATCGTAACAGTTGTAACAGTTGATTAAAAAATCGTTTTTAAAAATTATTTGTGATTTTTAGTATAAATATGTCCGAGAATTCTAATTGTTTTTGATTTTTATGATATCAGAGCAACAGAAAATTAATCCTTTCATATTTCTCTGAAGGCGTCCGAATAAATATTGGATTTGGTTATGCCGATTTGTAAAGGTACTTGTATTGCCGTGCCGATAACTAAAAAAAAGGATACTCCAAAGGCATTTTCAGGAGTTGTAATATTGTTATGCGTTTTATGCCCTGCACAATATGTGATACAGGGTGTATTGATTTTGTGCCATTAATTGTAACAGCTAAAAATATAAGAGATTGACCCGAAATATGTAATTTTTCAACCATCGTGGAGTAATGAAATCAATGCAGGAACCAGCTCATAATCAGAAAAATGGTTACCGCAGCGAGACTATGGAAAACTTACAAATGAAGCTGTTCATCTATAGAATATCTGTTAATAATATAGAAAACCTGTTTACATACATTATGGTTGTATTCGTGTATTTGATGCAGACTCCTACAACGACCACCAGATTGTGTTAAAGTTAAGGCTGACTATTCCTTATTTGGTTTTTGTGCATTTTTTGTAGACTTCCACAACGGTCATCGTTATGATCATCATGTTAAAGCTTTGGCACGATGTTTCTTGCCTTTTTTCTAATGAAACTAAAATACTTCACTTGAGAAAATTAAAGTATATAACGGGTGGGCTATAAGGGTGTTGGCGGTTTAAATATTCAATTAAAAAAAAACTACGAAACATAAAAAAATATATTTGTATTTTTAAAAAGTAGAAGCATGGGAATTTTTAAGACTTAAAAATAGTGTTGTCCAAATGGCTTCCCTCGGCTGCTTGACACTCTTGGAACCGAAGTCGCAAATTTTAGAAAACTCGTTGAAAAGTTGTTCTCGGTATTTTGTTACTTTCCTGAATAATGTTCCTCTTCAACTGCTCTAAATTGGTCGGATTATTCTCGTAGACTACCGATTTGAGGTAGCCCCATAGAAAATAATCGCATGGAGAGAGATCGGGGCTACGTGGGGGCCATTCACGGCCTTTTCGAAATGAGTTTTCCAGGAAAAACAGTTTTCAGCAGCTCTATGGATACCCTAGCTGTATGACTTGTGGCCCCATCCCGTTAAAACCACATCCTCGAGGTATTGCCTTGAAGTTCTTGCAAAGCTGGCACCAAAAAGTCTGCTAGCATGTTGCAATAATTGCTCGCTCTAACCGTAATCGCATGCCCTCTTTCGTCCTCAAAAAAGTATGGTCCAATAATACCGGTTGACGTTATCCCAGCCCACACGACAAGCTTAGGGCTGTGAAGTGGACGTTCATGCAAGCGTCGGGGATTAGTCTCGGACCAGAACCGACAATTTTGCTAGTTCACATGGCCATTAAGGTGAAAATTGGCCTCATCACTAAAAATCACGTTGTTGAAATTGTTGAACCGCTCTAGCATCAAATTGACAAAGTTAAGTCGGTTATTGGCATCATCGGGTTTTAATTCTTGGACTATCTGAATCTTATAAGCCTTCAAATGCAAATCACGTTTCAAAATTCGTCATAAAGTTGTTCTTTTGACATCCAAAGACTGACTTCTCTTACGTGTTGACTGTTGCGGATTTCGCTGAACTGAAACACGAACGCGCTCCACAATGTCGGCTGATCTTGCAGAAACTGGGCGACCACGAACCGTAATTGGTACTGTTGAGCCGGTTGTTTCCAACATTCTGATCCATTTTCGTATCACATTGGCGCTTGGAACTTCACTTAAATCGTGTAAACCGTGTTCATGCCGATACAAACGTCGTGCAGTAATCACTGATTTATTGTTTACGTAATACGCTCGGACACAAAATGCACGCTGCACTCCCGTGTACGGCTCCATGGCGACTAAATTTCCAGAAAGCGGCGCAGCGAACAACATATTCCCCCCCAACCCCGCGCGGCGCGTTACCGAGAAATTGAAGAATTAAATCGCCAACACTCATATGGCCCACCCTGTAGTATCGTAATTAGACGTACAACCTGTTCTGCACTAAGAAACTCACTCCACTTCATACACAGATGAAATTTGAAGACGCAACAATCCAGCCAAGTCATGAAATAAATAAACGGCCACGCCACTGTGGCCAACCAATCAAAACACGAGTGATGTTTGTGCTCCAGTTTGGAGACTCATTCATAATTTTGAAGTTTTTAGTTTAAAGCAAGAACTTAAATAAAGATCATCAAAGTGATCCAAACCCCGCAATTTTATCTTTACTTCACTATATATCATTGGATGCGCTTAAAATGTAACATCCTGAATGAAATATTCAAATCATCAATTGTATTTTGCCCGAATGAGTCTTATGACTTTTTAAGTTAAAAGCGATGTCATTCTGTCTATCTGTTAGACACAATAACTGAGGTAAACCTTTAAGAAACTTCTTGAAACCTTTAAGAAACTTCCAGGTCATTGCCGGAGATTGTAATTGGGTTATATCAACCCACCCCTTGTAGTATCTCCCATACTAATTGATGATGTTCTAAAAATCAATTTACTCTTTGCAATTTTTCATTCGTAGACTACACTAATTTCAGTTGTTGTCCATTAAATTGATGTAATGATTAACAGAATTTGGAAAAATTGTCCTATTGTGCATGCAGATTTTGGTACCTCCAATACAATTGACCGATTTATCCCACACATTCTTAAGTTCATATATTTTAATTACATCCTTTCAAGTATAGTAGTATTTATTAGCCGTTTGCCAAAGTAAAAGTTCCGGAATTACAATGGAACGCATTTTCATGATCCTTCCGGCACCTCTAAAACAAACTGTCTGGTTTGCTGAAATTCTATGTTTACTCGGCGAGTTTAATTTAATAGACTTCAGGAGCCTAGTTTTTCGTCTTTGGCTTTTGTTTATAATTCTCCATAAAACTCGAGACAAATCGAACTAATAACACAAACCAACAAGGTTTTGTACTAGAGCAACCAAATATCTTTTCTAGGGTAATTTAGTGAGCTGAATTCAAATCCGTAATTGGGGTTCCTCTATCACGTCAATACAATGTTGTTATTCGTTTTTTTTTTATAAAAATTTTTTATAAAATCATTACTTTATTTAAAAATCAATGAATTTTGAAAAGTGAATGCGGATATTTAAACGCCGTTTGTATTTTGTTGATTCGGTTTCACATTTTAGAGTCCAGCAATAGTCTCCCAGCATGTTTTTATTCCAAAATCCTTGATAATTTCTTTCAATTTTCAATAACTCTTGGTAAGCACGATCCCCTTGTTCGTCGCTCAGTGCACTTAGATTTTGTGGAAAAAAAATCTAAATGCGAATGAAGAAAATGTATTTTGAGCGATAATGATAATAATTGATAATTTTTTAATAATTCAGCAACAATTTGTATGTAGTTTTCACTCTTATTGTTTCCAAGAAAACTGTTCATGATGCTCTTAAAATATCTCCAGGCTGCATATTCTTTTTCCAATAAACATTGTGAAAAATTGTCTTCATTCAATAGCTTCCCGATCTGAGTTCAAACAAATATGTCTTCTTTGATATATATGAAATATTACATTTTAGAAAAGCGGCTAATAAATATTTAAATGCTGCATCAGTTTTGCCCAGAGCTTGGCAAAGTTCTTAAAAAGGTCCAATTTGTGCAGCGGCTGAAGAAGACCGTCATATGGACCAATTAATAGTTTATTTTAAATGTTTTGTTTTCCTAGTGAATACTCAGTTCTTTTTGGCCACTCTGTTCCGACGTAATGATGACATGTAGCGCGACAATCCCATTGACAAAGGAAACAACAATATTTTGTGAAACCTTCTTGCATGCCAGTCCATAAATCAATGACCTGAAACAGATTAATTTACTGTTATTTGCAATGATCTATACTATGCATATATCTAAAGAAATTTAAATCACACACCTTAAGGTCACCACAGATCTTACATCTCATCAATTTCATTTACAGTTGAAATTCATACGTTGTACAGGCGCAATAGAACGTGCACAGGCGCTGACGGGGGGGCGTCTACATCGTTGGGTTGGCGGACTCATGGAGTTTTAGTCGCTATGAATCACTTCGACGGGAAGCGTCGCGCATTTTGCGTGCGCGCATTTTACGAGAACTCTCGTTCATATATTGCTACTAGGCGACTATATTGTGCTGAATATGGACTACGGCGAATTAGTGAATTTAATTAAAATATGGGTAAAGCGTTTTGAAGAGACCGGTTCAGCATTTAAACCACAAGCAAATGGTCGCCCAAGAACATCTAGGACCGAAGACAATGTTGAGAGAGTTATAGAGTCAGTACGAGAAAATCCACAAATGTCGACTCGCAAGAGATCGCCTGTCTTACAATTATCGCGACGAAGTTTCCAACGAATTTTAACATTGGATCTTAAACTGCATCCATATAAGCTGCAATTAACACCAGAACTGAAAGAGTCTGACTTCATAGCAAGGCTCGCATTTGCTAATGAAATGCTTAATCGATTTTCCAATTTTGACAATATCCTTTTCTCTGACGAGGCTCATTTCCTTATGAATGGGTTCGTAAACCGTCAAAATTGTCGTTATTGGAACAGTGAAAATCCCAACATCAAACACCAGAAACCATTGCATAGTCCTAAAGTGACAGTATGGGCAGCAATCTCTGGCAGAGGAATAATTGGTCATTTTTTCTTCGAAAATGCGAGGGGCCAAAACGTCACGGTTAATACGGAAGCTATGTTGAGATGTTGGACGGATGTTTGGCTCCAGAAATTGAAAGTTCAAGAATAGTGATTTCCAGAACTTGGTTCCAACAAGATGGAGCTACCTGCTACACGTCAAATGACTCCATGGCGGTGGTGAAGCAGATGTTCCCTGGCGGACTAATTTCGAAAAGAGGTGATATCCCATGGCCCCCACATTGTCCAGACTTGACGCCTCTTGACTTTTTTTTGTGGGGATACCTCAAACACAAAGTCTACAGTAATAATCCAAGAAACATCGTTCAGCGTAAGGAGAATATCCGTGGTGAAATGGCAGCCATTACACCAGTATTACTGAAGAAAGTTTTCAATAATTTTCGTTTGCGGTTAGAGGAGTGCCGTCGTAGAGAGGGTTACTATTTAGATGATGTTATTTTTAAAAAATAAACTCCATTTATTACTCTACAATGCCTTAGATTTATTTTAACCATACCTTTTGTATTTATTTTTTAATCTATTTTTTAAATATGCACGTTCTATTGCGCCACCCTGTATTTCTGTGATATCAAAATTTCAGTCATTGATTCGTAATTTTCCTTTGTATTAACTGCATGAGCAATTGGGATGAATGGTTTTTTCATTCCAATTATGCAAAAGAAGAGCATTTAAACTGTACTTACATCCATAAACAAATAATCTCCTTTCAGTTTTGTCATATGGCTGGCTCATTTTTTGAAATAAACCATCAACATCAGTACAGTATAGAATAGAGTGTTTCTTTTCAAAATATGCAGCCAATTTCAAGCTTCTATCTCTATAGATTGTTATTTTTGTCCCAACTGCAACATGTTTCCACTGCGTCTTCTTTCGTTAAATTTAAACCCCGAATTAGATCATTCAACTCAGCTTGAGTCACTAACTGGCGTTCGTCATCAGGCTGGTACAAACTAACACTGCTGATGAAAGGTGGTTCGGACCCACTGCTCATAGCACTGGGAATGACTGGTAATGGATCATTTGGTGGACATTGAACTGATTTAGAAAACGATAGGACATCTGCGTTAGTGATATTTTTTCGATTTTTCATATTGAATCCAGTAACTTTTGTTAAACAGAAATAACAATCTGTTTGGTGGCTATTTGACTCTCTCCAAAGAACGGGAATTAAAAAATCGAAATAGATCTTCTTTGATTTGATTACTTGCACAAAAACTGTTCTGCAACTATTGCAAAACATTGTCGGTGTCCACGGTTTTTTCAATTTGCTGACAGCAAAACCAAAATAATGTAAATATGCTGATATAAATATTTGATTCTGATATTGCATATCCTTTTTTTTCCAACCAAATATTCACAATACACAAAGCAAAAATAGCTTGAACCAGTAACACACAATTTCCCTGACATGCTTAAATGCTATTATGAAGATTTAGAATGAATGTGAGCTTCTGTCATATTAATAATTGTAAAAGGGTAGTGCCAGTATTGACTGTTTTATAGTATTGCCACCATGCGATAAGAAATGAACATGACGTGATAGCCCAATTTTCGAATTCAGCACACCCAAGATAGTTAAAAAACATGCTTTGTTTCTGCAGCCAACTTTTTCCCCCAAATTTGTAGACCAGTGTAACTAATTTATTCTGGTATCTTCCATAGGAGCAACCGCATTAACTTAGATTGTTGTCGTTCAAAAAGCTGTGCCGAATTCAAACAGATTTGACGCACATCAAGCGTTTGGTGAGGTAAGTTCTGAGAATGAAAATGGTGGGCATTGCCGCACCCCTTTTGGTAACTTCCATACAGATTAACTGATTTATCGAAATGTCATTCTTCCTTTATAAACCTTAATTCGTAGATTTTGCTAACTTAAATTGTTGTTAATTGAATTGCTTTACAGTGCTAGGTAAAATTGGTGCCTGCCATACAGGATATACTCATATAATTTAACTCTTACATTTCGAAGTTCAAACAAATTTGGTACACATCATGCGTTTGGTGAGATTAGTTTTGAGAACGAAAATGGAGGGCATTGCCGCAACCCTTTTGGTACCTTCCATACAAATTGACTGATTTATCGAAATGTTATTCTTCTCCTATAAACCATAATTTGTACATTACGCTAACTTATTTTTTGCTAATTGAATTACTTTATAGTGCTAAGTAAAATTGGTGC
>JAHXMU010020241.1:1029-13026 GCA_019455685.1 Philornis downsi
TATGAATTTATGAATTTATGAATTTATGAATTTATGAATTTATGAATCTATGAATTTATGAATTTATAAATTTATGAAATTATATATTTATGAATTTATGTATTTATGAATTTATGAATCTATGTATTTATGAATTTATAAATTTATGAATTTATGAAGCAATGAATTTATGAATGTATAAATCTATGAATTCATGAATTTATGAATTTATGAATTTGGTAATTTATGAATTTATGAATTCATGAATTTATGAAGTAATGAATTTATGAATTTATAGATTCTTAAAAGTAGAAATTTAGTTACGACTTTTGTTTATGAATTTTCAAATCAATGTACAGTGTGGCGTACGCATATGTACATTGATTAAAAAAAAAGAGTTATTTGAATTTCTTATTGTAGTGAAATTGGTAAGCCACCCTGTATTTAATTTATTTATGCAAGACGATGGTTGCCCCTTTTGTCTTGATTGAATTTGTTAGGAATTTTTCCTTGATTACCTACCGGCCAAAGTGTAATCCATATCGAAGCCATAGAATTTGATATTTTCCAAATGCAGGGATCTGTTAACAAAAATTCTGAAAATAGATAATAAAAGATGCGCCACATAAGTATGTTTGTTTGGTTCAAATGTAATACAGATTAATTTTATTAAAAGTCTATTTTTAGGTTGATTGACGTAAACGTAGACATGTAAACTCTCTTAAATATGATGCGGTATGTTTTTAGGAGCTATGTCTCAAATTTCTCGTCGTTTCTCTCCCAACATTGTTGTTTGTTTCCACATAAGGTTGGTTGTTTTCAACTGATAATGAAATTTCACGATTATCTGTAGTAGCTACAGAGGTTAAACTTTTAAAGGTTATCACCTACAGCCAGCCAACCACAACAAAATAATTGCAATATTTTGTAACCAGCAAATCTAATAAGCAGGTAATTACCAAACATTGATTTGGGTGTTTACATATCCTTGTAAAAACCATATATCAGCTTAATGTGTTTGGTTGATATGAGTATTAAGCATACTCGTACCTGCATAGAATTGTTTTAAACATTAAATATGCAACATATCAAGCCGGAAACAGATGTTAGTTAACACGTGCCTGCTACAAGCACTATTTTGCGTATACGAGGAGCCACCAGCAACAATATTTGCAACACCAAACGGAATTACGTAGAGAACAATAGAGAACAGTTCCACAGCGCTAAACAAAAGAAGTAGTTTTGGGTTTTGTCCCATAATAACCTCAATTCCGCACAGCCCTCTGTTGATTGGTGGCAGTTACCACATACCGAGAGAGAGAAGAGAGAAACGGATAACAATCAGCCAGCAGTAGGTGTACTCGTATATCTTTTTTTTCTTGTGTTTAACCTCATTTGGAACCCAGTAAGTAGTGGGACTCCCCCTGGTGGGTTCACATGAAAATGTGAATCAAAAATATGCTCATGATAGATTTGTTCGTATGCCACACATTTATGGCAAGGAGCGGCAATAAAAAAAAAACAGTCCAAAAGAGAAACCAGCTACTTGTAATCATTATTACAAATTTGGGACAAATATCATGTTGGTAAGATTTGTTTTCGGTGGCAAAAGATGGAACTGTTGAGGCAAACAATAGAGTTCTAACAATATACAAATATTACAACAGTATTTCATACTGTGTGAATGGAAGATTCCAAGCAATAAACGCAAAAGTAAAACAATCTCAGAAACTATATTTGTGTATGAGAGTAGGAAGGACTAAGGACTCATCATAACATTATAACGAACATTGCTCCAATGTCTTAACAATGTATATATTTCTTTCATAGTATTTTATAATAAATTAAATTTGGCTAAATATAATAGTTTCAAAACAATATTGTATGTATCATAACAGAAATGCTTAAAGCAAAGAAAAGTTAAAAAAAAAACTTTTTAACAAAAAGGAATTTATTTTTCATTCCATATTTTAGAAGAAAGTTAAATTTTTATCATTACAATGGAAGGTTTAAATACTATATAGAAACTTTTACATTTCAGTGCTTATGAATATCGCGGTCCTTCGAAAATGAAATTAAAATTTAAGCTCTGTGCACATAGAGTGTGTGTTATAACTTAGACATAGTAATTTCGGCAAGGCAATAACTTCTAATAAGACAAAATCGATTACTTATCCTCTGCCGAATGACTGAATATTGTGCCAGATAGATTGTAAGCTGCAGATTTCAACACGTTTTGCAGAAATTTCAAGTCTTGAGATATTTCCTTTTATATATTCGAAACATTATTTAGAAATGTGGTAGTACGGCGTGGGTCGGTCATTTCTATAGGGTTGTCCATTTTTCGTTTTCAAGTAAAGTTGAATAAAACACACATAAAGCTATGATTTCGATGAAACTTCTATTTCATTATAATGCTTGTAACCTTCCCATTATGCACGAAATACTCGTACAATGTCATTTAAATGACCGTCTTTTGTATTGGCAAATCCAGCAGTGGATTTTTTTCAGGTAGTTTTCGAAAAAATCAGGCCCAATAAAACCTCCATGCCACTATATCACATCAATTACATTTTCCAGATGCAATTGCTTTTCCACAATTGACTTCTGGGTTCTTCGAGTCCCATATGCGACAATTTTATTTGTTGAATGTTCACGTTTCACTATTTTACTTACTTACTATTTTATAGTAAGTTTTAACTATTTTTAATCGTTCTTTGGTTGTTTAAACGAGCCATATTTGTAAATGGCAAACCTTTTTGCTGAATAAATAACAGCTGACAGCCTTGCCAGACCAACGGGTTTGAAACCATTAAATTGGTAAACCACACTATAGGCTAAATTTTTAATCGTAGTTTTTTCAAAAATCAAATAAAATACTCTAACTTGCATCATATATTAATTGAATCGATAAATTGGTCTTTGCCATTTAATTTTTAAAGATAATTCCATGTAAATGTTGTCCGCGGCTCTGTCTCAAAATGTCCATTCGGAAGGTCCAATTTTTCGTCATTTTTTCGAGCATTTCGGCCTGTATTCCATGAATAACGCGTCTAATGTTATTCTGTAATGCTTCAATAGTGTTCGGCTTGTCCACGTAGACTAAAGACTTGACATAACCCCACAAGAAATAATCAAGAGGCGTTAAATCGCAAAATCTTGGAGGCCAACTCACAGGGTTAAATCGAGAGATAAGCTGCTTACCAAATTCATCCCTTAACATATCCATTGTTTCTCGAGCAGTGTGGCATGTTGCACCGCCCTGATGAAACCACATGTCAACCAAGTTCAGCTCAGCCAATTGGTGTAAAAGAAAAATGTCTTGTGGTTGAGTAACACATGACCAATCACTGAGAACGGCGACGAATTGACATTTCACGATCGTCATTAACACTGGTCGCTACGGTTGCAATATTTTCTTCGGTTCGCGCTCGACGCTTGTGAGTCGATAGTTTTAAGTTCAACCAAGTAAATTTGGTGTGAAATTTGGAGATAACAGCATGAATTGTTGATTCAGCAGGTCGATTATGACGCCCAAAAAATGGCCGTATCAAAAGATGCACATTTGTCACAAAGCACGAATTTTGATAATAAATTTCAACGATTTGCAATCGTTGCTCATTTGTTAGTCTTTCCATGATGAAATGGCAGAGTATACTGTACACTTTTCACTTTGACAAATGACGTTTGGAGGCCCATTACCAATCAGTGCTGCCAACCTGATAAGCTTAAATCTTAAAAAATCACCCTATACTTGCAGAGATTCCTTTCCGATAAAGTATGTTTTGCCGAATGCCTTCTGCAACATTGTAAACATTTCTGCGGCAGAAATTACATTTTGTTTACGAAATGTAATGCACCTTCTTTGCTCAACAAGGCCACACATTGTAGATACCACATTTTGTTTTGTATAAAACCAAACATAACTAAAGCACTAATGACTTGGCACTGGTCTCTGTGACAGAGCTACCAACTCAGCAAAAAATATTTCTGAGATTTGGTGCATCCGCCTAATTTAAATTGAAAATCGGTCTTACTTTTTAGACACAGTAGAGTTGCCATTTCATTAGAAATTTTCCAGTAGTATTAATTTTATGCATTTTGCAATTTACTTAATATTGGCCAAAAAGCTTTAAATTACAAGATTGTTAAATAAATGAAATAAAATTAAATGAAATTAACAATTCAAAATTAAATATTTAGTTCTTGGCTGACTAGAGATTCATTTGGGTTGTAATTTAAAATTACAATTCAAATATTTTTTTAAAGGAAAAGTAATAAAATGAAAATCAGAACGAAAAAAAACAAATATTAAATGAATCAACATGCAAATACATTTCTCCATCATTTATCACTCTTCCACTTTCCATGAAAGGTAATTACAGGACATTATCAATTCATGAAAGCAACAGACAAATAAAGTGATGAAATGTATTAATAAGTAAAGTAAAATAACGCAGTTATAATTGCGATTGTTGTTCATATAAATACAGATAATAAACATCACAAGCTTATCTCTTTGCTCTCTATACATCGCACAGTGGTTTGGTTCACTGGAAATATCGAAAGACAGATTAATTAACCAACTATATCAAATATGCGCATTTGTAATTTTTGAACCTTTTTCGTAGAAATTTGTTTTTAAATTATAAAACTAAGATGAAAAAGCGAAATATGCTTGTTTGCGCTTTCATTTCATTACGATTTTTCCAGTTTTTGTTTACATGTACATGTTTTGTAATAAATTTCTGTTTTCGTTTCGTCCAAATATTTCATTTTCATTACTGGCTTTCTGACAGCTGTCTAATAATTCGTGACATGTGTCAAACTTAAAAACATGCTCAATAGACATTGTCAATTCGATCATGGGAAAACTTACTCCCGAACAATATTTATTTGTTTATTACTAAATTTTGTGCCCTGTGAGAAATATCTAAAAAACTGAAGCTTGTCGACCTGCCACATCGACGAATTTTTGGTAAGCTCTTGGACCCGTTTTTTACTGAAAATGTATGTTCAATAATGAAGAATGGCGGGTTGGGTGTAAAAAAATTCATTACATCCTGTGAGTGGTATATGGGGAGCTTCTCGCATTCAATGAGTTTGCACATATTCTATTTTTAGATCAACTCAACAGGAACTACAGTTTAATGGCGATTCTGACCGTCAGCTTGAAAACCTTTTGCTAGACTTGATGAGTAGTTTATTACTAAAGTGTTCATTAAACAAATTAACGCAACCCACGTCCAAACTTTGAAAGGTGATGGTAACAGCCACAAATGTGCCAGTTACGATGACAGTTGTCCAAGCGCCATTTAATCCGTTTTGAGATGTTTAAAGGTTTGCGTTTTAATGATTCTTTTTGCATTAAACAGGAAAATGCTTATACGAAAATTTGCTGTTAGGAAATTTAACTTTTTGGAAGAAAATCTGAGCATTTGTAGTTGTTTTAGAAGCTCGACTTTTAAGGTACAAATTCATTGGAAATGTGTTTAATTAGATCATATTAAGTCGCCATATTAAAGATTACCAAAACAGTTTCGTAAGCGTTATTGGGATAAATAACGCGTTTTTGGAATAAATAACGCGTTTTTGGAATAAATAACGCGTTTTTGGAATAAAAAACGCACTTTTCATTCTTTTTTTTTATTTTTTTTTTTGCTTCTTCATCCGGGCAGGTTTTATAAAATATCTTTTATATGTCCTTTTTTAAAAATCACATCCGCCGAATATTTAGTCAAGATATATGTTGGCCTTTGCTGTTTTCTTACCATCTGGCTATTACATTTTCAAATTTCTTTGATTCCTTTCTCACTTTTTCCACTTTTGACTAAATGCGTGCTTTTAAAATAAAAATGCAGATCATTCTGCTGAACGAGATCTACGAGGGTGGTCCCAAAACTAGCCGAACTGACGTACTATTCAGCAGTTTGGAAAAAAATTATAGTGGAGAAAAGTGGCAACCTCATAAAACATATGTTATAAGTTTCAAAGCACATTATTTCCATTTTAAAGTTTTCAGTCCACACAATTTTAAAGCCGAGCTAGATTCTACTTTGGGGGAGTCTGCTCCTTCGTTTACGACTGTAAAATATTGGGTAGCAGAGTTTAAACGAGGCCGTACGAGTTCCCAAGACGAACACCGTAGTAGTCGACTAATTGAGGTGTCCACGCCAGACACGGTTAAGAAAATCCACAAAATGGTATTGGATGATCGTGATGATAGACATTTCAAAAAGTGCTATACATTGTGTATTGACCGATTTGAAGATGAAATAGCGGTGGGCAAGACGGGTGCCGCGCTTGCTTTCAATAGAGCAAAACCATCGTCGTGAAAATGTTTCAGTAGAGTGTTTGGCGGTGTTACCCTGCCATAAAATCGAATTTTTGCGTCGATTTATAACGGATGAGACATGATAAAAGAATAGTCAAAGCAGTGGAATGGATTGGGAGAATTGTGTCCAAAGACAGCGAAGACGGTTCCATCTGCAGGCAAGGTCATGGCTTGTTTTTTGGGATGCGCATGGGATTAGTTCTGTTGATTATCCTCAGAGAGCAAAAACCATGAACGACGGATGTTATGCTAATTTATTGCAGTGTTAAGATGATGAAATTATGGAAAAAGACAGCTTTCGGGGGGAAAAAAAAGTGTTGTATCATCAAGACAAGTTCCAGTCCTCACATCCACTACTGCGATTGCCAAAATTAGTGAATTAAAGTTCGAATTGCTTCATCACGCACCTTATTCGCCAGATTTAGCTCCCTCAGAGTATTTTCTATTTCCAAACTTGAAAAAATGGCTCGGTGGTAATGGATTTGTCAACAAGGAAAGGGTGGAAGTCTCCTATTTTAAGAACTTTAACACTTCTTACTATAAACGGGGTATAGAAGTTATTGAATATCGCTGGAAAAAGTGTATTGAGCTAAAAGAGTATTATGTTGAAAATCAAGAAAATTATTCCCAACTTTTTTGTGTCTTGTCTGTTAGGTTTTTGAAATACTATCGAAGCTTGGTGTGACGAATTGAAAGAGAAGCGCAGAAGATCGAAGCGTTTGGAATTATTTTCTACGGGCGGCGTATAATAGATAAAGCTGTCTATTCCGGTCACCACATAGGAAGAAGAAGAAGTTTGTTAGGTCAGTAAGTATTTTAACCGCTCTCGTAAATTCCTTATATTTTCAATTGTATAGTCTGGCTGTTTTTGTATTACATATCAGAATTTCAGTCGATTTTTTGGACTCAAAGTTTTGTTTTTTGTACGAGTAGTATGAAGACATAGCCTGATTATGTCAGAATTTCATATTTTCTCTCTAATGGTGCCATATTAAATTAGTTGTCGACATTGATTCCATTTTTGCCCACTTTTTCTATGGGGACGCTTCACAGTGCACCGGACCAATCTCGTCGGAAGGTGCTTTCAAAAATGTTACAAATGAATGAAATCACTTTGTTATCTCCTACATTTCGAAAATAAAATCTCACTGGCAAAACCAATCGAAATGAGACAAAATTCGAATATACTCCTCAAATATGGCAAAGATAAGGCAATTGTCGACCCTGCTTCCCGTGCCATGTCTGACTGATTAGTAGCACCTTAGCTGAGGCATGTCTGGTCTGAAATGATTATTAATGACCGTATAAAATCTTCATACTTTTCATGTCTTCCATTTAGTTTATATTCTAACATTGAAACGGACATTACTCGAGTGAGAGAATTAGTCGTAAAATATCGCATCACCATAATAATAGCAACTGATAATAAATATTCTAAAAATAATGCGTAAATTTGTGATTTTATGTTTTGCCACAATGGCGTTACTACTTTGCTTCAGCCATAAAGCTTCCGGTTATGATATACCATTACAACAACACGAACAAACACCATCCGAACACGTTCATCTAAGAGATGTCCAAATTGTTAAGGATATACGCACATTTATTGTACAACATCCCAACTTAAAACTGATACGTTTGTCCAAAAAGGAACCAGTTAATAAATATCAAACCGTGAAATATTCTCTGGGCAATCGTGTCTCAGGTATGGTATTTTGATGAAGGTGATGATGATGATGACGATGGGACATGTTTCGCAATATGGCCTTAAACGTTGGGAGATTTAATGGTTATAATCACTCCTTAAAATTGAATTAGGGGAGGGAGGAAGGACAGGAATTTGTTTTGAATTGCCAAGATTATAACTGCGAATTCTTATGTAAATACATTGTTGGCATCATTTGGCGTTTCCCTTAACAAAACGCAATCCCCCTTTAAGGCATTTATGGAAAAAAGAAAAAGACTGAACACTGAAGTATTTAAGCCACATTTCTAGAAGTTTTTCAAAATCTTTTCGTAAAGCAAAATTTTATGTTGATAGTTTTTAAATCCTTTTAAACGTGTAATATTAAACTTGTGTACTTGTGTGTAGGCGTTTACAAAGAGAAATTCTAACATTTAGAAATCTTTTATATAGAAGAATTTGTAATGATCATTTGATTCTAATCTTTTTTCCTGGGCATCCTTTTGAGATTTAAAAAAGAGATAATAGTCACTGATGCCAGATATGAAGGGTTTGGAAAGATCATTTGATACAAACCTTTTTTCCTGGGCATCCTTTTGAGATTTGATAAAGAGATAATAGTCGCTGCTACCAGATGTGAAGGTTTGCAGTGATCATTTGATCCAAATATTTTTTCCTTGAGGCTTTCTTTTGAGATGTGGAGGGTTTACAACAATCCTTTGATATTTTTTTTTTTCTTGGGGCTTTCTTTTGAAATTTGTAAACGGGTAATAGGCGCTAGTGGCAGGTGTGGAGGATTTGTATTTACCAGTTGATCCAAATCTGTTATCTTTGGGGCATTATTTTGAGATTTGCAAACAGATAATAGTCATTGATCCCAGATGAGAAGAGAAAAGTGCTCATTCAACAAGACCATGCACTTGTCACAAATCACAATATGCAGCTGATGCCAGATATGGAGATTACTGTGGATATGGCAGCAATTCGAACTCCAATTAATCCAGTTTTGCCATTGCTGCATTTTCTGATTTGTGACAAGTGCATGGTCTTGCTGAAAGAGCACTTTTCTCTTCGCCATCAGACGATACTTTTCTTTGATTTCGTTCTTCAAACTAGCCATAGAATATTTGCTCTTTCTTTTTTAAAGTAATTGATGAATAGAATTCATCTCTTTTCCATTCAACAGATCGCCCATTCATTTCAGAAGTGTAGTGTAATAATTGAAATATGTTACGTCCCCTGTCACATATCGCATGGAACATGCATGTAACTGAGCACAGAAAGCTATACGTCGCTAACCCGCGTACTCCCGCGATAGTCACAGCCTATTCCTACCAACTCTCGTTTACGAAGACAAAACGCCCGTAAGCCTGAAGTTCCACACTGGGAATAATTACGCTTTTGTGCATAGCCTGCCTGCTACAAGAGCGTCGCATTGTAACTGAAGAGAGGAAAAGTGCATAAATGGCAACGCTGCAGCCAAATAAATAAAGAAAATAAAACGGCAAACCGTCTTTTTAAGCGAAACGGGTGTGAATGAAACGAAACGGCGATTATAGAGATAGGGAGAGATAAAGCCCGAAAATCAAATGATAACAAAAACAACGGAAATACGACTATGTTTACAGGTACGATTTGAGGAGAAGCTGTATTACGGCTTAAGAACGAAAAAGCTGCGAATGTTAATGGCCTACAGGTAGAGATATTAGAGACCGTTGATCATAACCGTACATCAGGTCCTAATCATGATTTTTCTCAATGAATGCATGCCTGATGATTGGCATCTGTACTATGTTATCTATGTCCTGTGTTAAAAAAGTGATCCAAGTTTGTGTACTAGTTATTGCTTTATCAACGTTTTGCCTATTCTATCTAACCAGTCTTTTGAGCCAGTAAATTCACAACTAAGCAGATATTCACACTACCTCCGCTCGCAGTAGTGGCTGACATAACAGGAACCATAGACTACACTCTGGCTGAACCACTGCTCGACAAGAAGTACCATATACTTATACCAGATAGAGAGACGTGGAAACGTAGAACTTCTGGTACAAGACTAAGTCGACAGAAATTCTGTCCATTAAGGAAGTGCCAGAATGGCTGAGATATAACGTCTTTACCACGGTGGGGATTAACATATTCTCTGACAATCAAGCTGCCATTAAATCCTTGGATTCTGCTTTCCTGAACTCAACATCAGCCCTGAAATGTCACAGATCTCTTAACAAAATGGCTCAGCATTTCAACATTCACCTTATGTGGGTGCCGGACCAAAGGAACATACCAGGGAACTGCAGAGCAGACGAATTAGCAAAACTAAGTACACCCTTACAGACTCCAGCCGAGTTGGAGCCCGTGGGCATACCTCTGGCCACTTGCAAGATCCTACTGCGAGATAGAGCATATTTAGCAGCAAATGGTAGATGGGCGTCTGTCCGAGACTGTAATCTATCCAGACAGATGTTGCCTCGCCTAGATCTGAAGCGACGTCTGAAGACCCGACGTCTCATTGCTTATATCCGTCATGACGGGACACAGTATTATTGGAAGACATGCAGTGTTATTGAAGTTTGCGACTAGTGACTTCTGCAGAAGCTGTAGGGATGAAGAGGAGGAGGAGTTCATTGAGCACCTTCTCTGCAATGGACCCGTCTTGGCGAACAGGCGGGGATTAGCACTGGACTCTTATTTCTTTAGGGAACAAGGAGATCTGGACAATATGGATGTTGTCCGATTTAAGAGATTTTTCAGGCGCTCAGAATGGTTAACGGGGGAAACTAGGGGGAAACATCCATATCGCTAGTTCCCGTGGTATCACAATGTCTGTCTATTCTGACTGCCACACTGACCTAACCTTATTCAAGGAGTCAACGAAAGTGAGTCTGATACAAAATGATGACAAAATTAAATCAATCGACGAAGAAAGAGTTCACTTCTTTGGGATGTCGCGAGAACGTTGACACTTTGAAGTGGTGGATGATTTCATTTGTTTCGGCTCCACCTTCAATAAAATCATTGATGTCAGCCTGGAAATTAGAAGAGAGATATTGCCTGTAAACAGATGCAACAATAGGCTTTGCAGGCGATTTAATGATACCGCACTCTTTTAAGGACAAAAATTCAGTTGTACGACATACCAGCTACTTGTCCTTCTGTATAACGAAGTAACCTGCGTTATGATACAAGCAAATTAATCTGTTTTGGGAGGACAATGAAAGGAAAATATTTCCTAAAAAATGTGGAGCCAACATCATTAACAGAAAGTTAACGGAAAGTAACGCTGTCGTATAGATCACTAGTTGTATGTCGACCTAGCGTCTGTGTGAATGAAGTATGCGAATTTTTCGACAATCAAATGGATGGGCGACGGAGAAGAGAACGACCAAAACTCTCTAGGGAAGATCAAATTTTTGAAAGACTGTCAAAAATTGGTGTGGCGAATTGTAAAAGACCTTTTTAGCGGGCTGCTCATAATAGACAAATTTTATTTTTTGACCGTAATCTATGTATTTAAGTAAAACTGGTATGTACAATAAGAGCAAAATTCTGTATATAATCTCTGAGTAGTTATCCAGATTTTTCCATAACAAATTCGATGTTATGGTTGGTCAAATAAATTGAAAACATTTTCAGTCGAAGCTGTCCATTTGAATTAAAATTTTTGTCTTTTAATTTCAAGAATAAAAGCTCCTATAACACATCTTTGTAGAAAAAGTAAAATGCCCGCAATGTAAAATAAATTATCATCACTATTTCGATTCTCAAAATATAAACCAAATATATGTGTATATCTGTGTAAATTCTAAATAATTTAAGTACACGGTTAGGATGAATTTAAGACTGACATTAGCATGTTTTGTTTGCCAACTTAAGGGTTTAATTTGAAGTTTTGTACCACCCGTTTTGTTTTCAACTCCTATAACCAACACTTAAAAATATAACCTTTAAAATTCCGCAAAGATCATGACAATTTCTTACTTTCTTAACCTGATATCGTCAT
>JAHXMU010020247.1:0-24270 GCA_019455685.1 Philornis downsi
CTCAAGATTCTTACACCAGACGATAACTTCATACAACATTATCGGTCTTGCTACTGCAGTATACAACCAGTCGACAATGCGAGGCTTTAATCCCCATTGCCCTCTTGCCCGCATATAGCGTTACTGTGGCCTTTTTTGCCCTGTGCAGAATATTGAGTTCGAAATTCAACTTCTTGTTCAATAATACACAAAGGTATTTTGCACAGTCCGCGAAAGGAATTTCAGTACATCTAAGGGAGATGGGACCCGCAGGTGGAATCCTGCATCTCCTGGTGAACAAAACCACTTCGGTCTTATTTGGATTTACTCTGAGACCGTTTTCCTCCGCCCACTTCGTTACAGTGAGAAGGGCTCTTTGAAGGATGTCTCTGAATGTTCCCAGAAACTTCCCCTTAACTGATATTGCCACATCGTCTGCGTATGCGACAACGTTAACACCAACCTCCTCTAAAGAGAACAGAATACTGTTCAGAGCGAGGTTCCATAGTAGGGGGGCAGAAAAGCAACTTGGAGTGTTCCCCTACTGACAAATCTGTTTAGGTCCAACGACACTAATCTAGCCCTGATACGTCGCTTCGTAAGAAGATCGAGAACTTGGCTCCTACTATTGACGTCTACTCTCAAGTTTGATACCGCTGCGACTATCGTATAAGGAGAAACATTATTAAACGCCCCTTCTATATCTAAAAAGGCTGCCAAAGTATACTCTTAGACGACGAGTGAACCTACGACAGTCTCAGTGGACTTACCATTACAGTAAGCATGTTGTCTATCCGACAGCAGCTTCCGGTCTATGCTTGTCCTAAGGTAGCTGTCAATGAGTCTCTTCGGTGTTTTGAGGAGAAACGATGACAGGTTGATAGGTCTAAAGTGTTTTGGTCCCGTACGGCATGTTTTCCCGGCTTTGGGAATAAACACCACCTTTGTCACCCTACACATAGCACTGGTATGTGTTAGGTCGATACAGCCGATATAGAGCTCTTCAAGTAATGGAACGAGCGTATCAGCCACCAGTAGTGTGTTTTGTAGTCGGTTTTACATGGTAGTATTTAAAACTACTATTTGTGCATTTGTATGACTCCATTACTGGTCATCGACTTGTAATTGGAAATCTTCATATTCAATAATTTCCGCTTACTGCAAAACACGCTGACACAATAGTTTATTCAACTATGTCCCAGTAATTGTAAATTAGGTTAAAATAATCATAATTAGTAATAAGCAAAATTAACATTACCAACAACAACAATAATGTACAATTATAATTAATAAAACTACAATGCAAAAATGTAAAACATTCATTAATTAATAACTAAATAATAAAGCATAACCAAAATCTATAGAGACCGGTAGGTCTACAAAATTTCTGACTTTGTAATGAATCTAAAAGTAAGGACTTATTCCTACGTTATACACCGCTTGTAGTTCACCCGGCGGAGTCATGTAAGATCCGGGTGGTTTGAAGGGTTGAAAGCTTCTAATTGCCCACGCTATTCTAGGTTTGGTTACGATTTCCCTGGCAACAGCCGACGGTTGATTTGTTGTCCACGACAGTTACGTTTCGGGAATTACCAGGAAAATGAGTATACCTATACAGCAACAATTACAAGCATCATCCCTCCAATCATCCTGAGGTTTCCTGGTATGACCTACCGTGCACGGTGTGGAGACCAGTATTTTCCATAGCCTTCCGGCTTCGTGTCATCACCTTTGTTGTAAACTTCATTCCTGGACTTCCTCTTAGCCTTCCTCAGTGCACTTTTATATACTTTAAGTTTCCCTTTGTAGTCGTCCCAGTCCTGTAAAGCTCTTGTGGACTTAGCCCTGTTGAAGAACTTCCTACAGTATTTCTTAAGATCTACAAGCTCCAACGACCAACGCGCTGAGACATGAGGCCTTCAGCGAGTCATTCAGACCCATTGTGATCTGTCCCACAGACCGCTCGATGTTCTCGTCAGGTATCCTCGAAAAGTTCCTCTTAAATGTCTCCCTATATTTGTTCATGTCTGTCTGCTTTCCTGACATTCAGTGGAAAATAGTCTTCTAAACACTTTCCAATCCAATTAAATAGAAGTGATTTAGTCTGCTTTGCGGTCAGTGTATTCGGATCTACCTTTCCAGATCTCTCAAGAATTCTGAGAGCTAGACGCCGACCGTCATATTTCTTCTTCGAAGGTCTGGTGTGTTTGCCGTCGAAGACGAAGGTCTCAGGCAAATTACCGGCCTTGTAAGAAGTCGGATCACTGGACCTGTTGACTAGTCCAGTTTTGTTATTGTTAGTCTTCGTGTCCGTATTATTTCCTATATCTTTTACAGTATTGCGTGCCTTTGTGTCTATTTGTGTAAGTTTTTGTGTTTGTTTTGATTTGTGTTTATTGTTCAATGTTTGCACCCACGAGTGTAGGGGTAAGGACTATTGTACTATACTGAGGCATCCAGGTATCATCAAGGCTCGTGTTCGAATACAGTCGGTAGCCCACTACTGCAAATCTGAAAAGTCTTAACACGGGTCGCATAACACTCAGTTTCTTGGGGCGGTTTGTTTTTAGTATAACCACTACTAAAATTTGTCATCAAATCCACGAGAAGGAACTCCAGATGAATGGAGAGACCCCCTTGTGGTGATTGATGATAAACTATATATGCTATATATAGGTACATATATGTAGGTCTTACGTGAGCCATAGGATGTGGTTTACCTCAGTGACCAGATATCAGTTGTAGGCACTCTTTGGTTGTATTACATTTCCATAATAGAAAAGTAATACTTAAGGCCCTGCATCGCAACAAGATCGTTACCCTCTGCAGAGGAAAAAAATATGAGCTAATTTCAACCATTACCGAACACCATAATATATTGCGCCGCCAAAAACAATTTAAATCAACTGGCGGCTATTCAAATACTTATGAGCAACTTGCTGCTTACATTCTTTACAAAGTGAGATGGCTTCGGGAACCTACGCCTCAACGTAGGTGACAAAGAATAGCGGTTTTTTCGTGATATGTTCACAGCAGTATACGTAAACCACCCCACAAAAACTATAATCTTGGCAACAAAATAAAAGATGGTGCAGGTGTCACAGGATACGTTAATAACATTTTGAATCAGCTTCGAATTAGGGCTTGGTTGATAGCCAAATAAAAATATCGTTTAATATTCCCGTAGAAACAGTAATGTGATAGGTGCAGCACAACAAAATTTGTGTATATATTAATACAATATATTATTATAGGGCCTGCCTCTTTTGTTTTTACCGGCTCTTTTAATTTAAAGCCACTGGTAACTAGTTATCAGCGTCATCAAGTGAGTTAATATTACAATTAAAAAGCCAAGCCAAACGTATTGGCTAAATTATATTTTCAAATTTCAACTTATATTTAAATATATCCAAATTTTTAATCCTATTTTCTTATGCCCTAATTTTTTATTCATAAACTTTAGCATAGACATATTCATAAATAATGCTCCTATTCAGTGCGGGCACACTCGTCTCGAAGATGTATTGACGGCTTTATCCGTATACCTATAGTATGTTTAGTTTGTTTGTCAGAGGCATAAAGAATACAAGTGTTTCGCGTGTTCGCGATTTTCTGCTATTGAAAAAAATTAATCAAAGAAGTTGCATTAAATTTTGTGTAAAAAATGGAATCAAGTGCTCAAAAACAATTGAAATGTTCACAGTGGTATACGGTGAGAGTACTCTGAGTCAAAAAAAAGAAATGTTTACAAGTGGCACAAGCTTTCCACAAAAGGTCGAGAAGATGTGAATGACAGCGCTCGCTCTAGGCGCCCCAGCACATCAACAACAGATGAAAATGTTGAGAAAGTGAAGAAAATTGTTATAGAGAATCATCGAATCACAATTAGAGAAGTTACTGAGGATGTCGGCATATCGGTTGGCACATGCCATCCAATCTTTTCGGAAATTTTGGGCATAAAGCGTGTGGCAGCGAAGTTCGTTCCAAAACTGATGAATTTTGACGAAAAAGAACGTAGCATGAGCATCGCTCAGGAGTTGTTGAATGACGTCAACCATCCAGACGAAACATGGGTATATGGTTATGACATCGAAACCAAAGCCCTTTCGTTCCAATGGAAGAGTCCTGGAGAGCCAATACCGAAAAAAGTACGCCAAGTTCGATCAAATGTCAAGGCTTTGCTCACTGTTGGATTACCATGACGTAGTGTATCAGGAGTTCTTAACACAAGGTGGTACGGTAAATAAGGAGTATTACTTTGAAGTTATGCACCGTTTGCGTGAAGGAATTCAAAAAAAATGCTCGGAATTGTGGAAACAAAATCATGGTTTTTGCGTCATGATAATGCTCCCACTGAATCATCTTTGCTTGTGAAAGATTATTTGGCCAAAAACAACTCCGTTCTTATGTCTCAGCCACCGTATTCACCAGATTTGGCCTCCTGCGACTTTTCCCCGTTCCCAAGATTGCAGAGACTCATGAAAGGACGGAGTTTTGCGACGATTGAGGAGATAAAAACCTACCTGAAAATGTCCGCGATTAACAGGCAGCCGCTGAGGTCATAAGTTGATCAACAGCGTCTCAACGAGCTGGAATTCCCATTTGAAAATTTCCAGTGAACTCGTTCGAATTTCGACCAGGTTGTTGCGAAGATCCCGCACGATAAAGCAACGGGTGATGCTCTGTTTACAATGATAACAAACATTTGAGCTTTTACATGTACTAAATGTGTGAGATGATGCTGAACAATTTTGCCGCATTTAAGCCTTTTCACCGTATTTATACGATTTTCAGCAGACATTCGTTAAAATTCTGTGCATAACCTAAGTGGATGGGGTTCGGAACATAAAGGGCGATGGTCCATACTTTCCCAATTGCGTAAATTTGAGCTGGTCCCCTGGGATTGCTTCCAAAGTCCGAGGGTGACTTCAGGAAATCGTGTAGAACAGATAAATACGAAAATTACATCCCAATTTGTAGCCTCAATTCCCAATAATGACAAATTGATTACGCAATCATTGATAGTCTGCATGGTCACAAATGTCTTCGTAACAACCGAGGAAAGCTTCCCAACGCCTGATAAACTCTTGCCTGTGAACCCCAAGAGAATGAGTAGTGTACTCATCTTTGGGCATTGAGGTGAAAAATTACTCAAGATCGGTCAACCGATCACCGCTTCTAATAAGAGCTTTAATTTCAAACATATTTTATTCAAATATTATGATCAAAATATATTATGATCAGTTAAATCAAGTCAAATCGATAAACTCAAAAACAAGAAATTGAACAGTTTTCAAACTTTAATAACATGTTTACATTATATTAAAGAAAAAATTGAAAAACAGTTTTCAAGCTTTAGTAATATTTTTATATTATATTATGGGGCAAAGTTTGAGGGTAATTTTGCTTCACCGATATCACTGAATGTATAACTAGACGACACAGAGTGCAAAAATCAACAATTCAAATAATGCAAGTTGTCCGCTTAAACTTTCCGAGAAAAATTTAATTCCACACAAAATAATTGAAGAAAATATTAGTGACAAATTTTTGTTCCGTTCCGACCCACTGTGCACAGAGGTAGGAATAATTAACAAAGAGCGCAATTACCACTAACGATCAGCGGTTCGCTTATACGCACAAACGCGCACTGCGTAGCAGACAAATGTGATGATAACGATAATTGGAGAAGGGAGCGGGGCAGATTTTTCGTGTTTTTTATCGTCGATGGAAGCGGTGTGACTGTGCCGTATGGGGGTAAATTGTGGAAATGATAACGATAACAATTATATGAGAAGGGAATGAGGGGAACACAAAATATATTATTTTGTGTTACTGTTGCTGAAAACAAAGTGGTTGCGAGGTGTGGGGATTGAGAACGGAGACGCGAAATGATAATAACAAAAACGCGGGAGTTATAGAAACAACTGCAACAACGACAACAACAACAACAATAACATTAAAAAGGAAATGAAATAAGGTCAATTAAAATTTAGCGAATTACGAAATTAACAGAATATTGAACTCTTAGAATAAGCACGTTTTTTAGTTAATAAGTTCATTGTTACGAAATTAATCAACAGAATATTGAACTCTTAGAGTAAGCAGTTTTGTATTTAGATAATTGTTACGAAATTAACCAACAGAATATTGAACTATTAGAATAAGCACTTTTGTATTTAAATAATAAGTTTCATTGTTAACAAAATTAATCGGAAAAGACATTAGTATTTTGGCAGCAGAAGAATATAGTTTTTTTCCAACTTAATAAACTATATTAAGTTAACTGGCGCAGTCGGACTCGTTCCATAACTACGAGGGAACATCGTAAACAAAAGGAACCAGCAACCTACATCCAAGGGAAGGACCATCATAGAAGAAAAAGCTGCAAAGAAAACCTACAACCATAGAAGGATCATCATAGAAGAAAAAACTGCAAAGAAAACCTACAACCATAGAAGGATCATCATAGAAGAAAAAGCTGCAAGGAAAATCTCAAAAGTACGAAGGATCATCGTGAAGAAAAAACGTTAATATGCAGAATAGATTCATCATTTTTTCGTAAGTCAAAAGAGGGGAAAAAATTAATATAATTGAAAATAAATAAGTGAAATCCTTGAAGAAAAATAATAATAATAGTTATAAAAATATGTGATAAATACAAATAAATAAGTGAAAATTTTTGGGAAAATATAATAATTATAGGAATAAGTAATAAATACGTGATATTTTTGAAGAAATATAATAATAATAATTATAGAAATAAGCTATAAATTCAAGTTTGAAAAACAAAACTACACACATAACTGGTTCGTCAAATATAAAATAATTTACACTTAAAATATTTGTTATTTTATATTACGATCTAAAGAAATTTATATATTTATAAAGACCAGCGATTCTCAAGAGACCCTCCTGTAATCTTTTTAAATATATGCTTTTGTTTTAAAACACAATAATATTATTATATGCGTAGATATCGCCCCTACAATATTATACCAAGAATCCTTGTTCCAATTCCGGAAGCAGAAGATATGAGTGTTAATCAGGGTAGCGAAAATAATGACGATATGAATTCCACAAATAACGCCGTTAGAAGTATTATGGAATGTTTGAGAGTCTCAGACGCTGTCAAAGATCTTCCAAAATTTAATGGCAACCCCAGATTGTTGTATGACTTCATAAACAATGTTGAGGAAATACTTTTAGTACTAACACCAATTGATGGCACTCCTTTTGCCAAAACGATTTTAAGAGCCATACCGTTAGAAGTATTATGGAATATTTGAGAGTCTCAGAAGCTGCCAAAGATCTTCCAAACTTTAATGGCAACCCCAGATTGTTGTATGACTTCATAAACAATGTTGAGGAAATACTTTCAGTACTAACACCAATTGATGGCACTCCTTTTGCCAAAATGATTTTAAGAGCCATACGGAATAAAATCGAAGGAGAGACAAACGAAATACTAAATATGTACAGCACAAATTTATGCTGGCAAGACATTAGGAATAACCTAATATTACACTACTCGGACAAACGAAACGAAACGTCTTTAATTAGAGACTTACATCTTCTAAAACAAAACAATAAGACCTTGGAAGAATTCTATAGTTCAGTGGTAGAAATTCAAGCCACAATAAATAACCACTTAATGATTCACGAAGTGGATCCGAATATTATCACTGCAAAAAGAGATTTATTTGCCAAAATGTGCCCTAATACATTTTTGTCAGGTCTTAGAGAACCCCTAGGATCATCAATCAGAGCTATGAAACGCGAATCATTACCAGTAGCTTTTTCATATTTTGTAACAGAGCAGAACATGTTTTACATTAGGCAAGAAAATAGGAATATAATAAGGAAACAAGAAAACTTTAGACAATCGAATGCACAGCAATTCTACCCTCAGCACCAAAAACCATTTTTCATAAGACCACAACACACATACAGCGAACTCCTCATATGTATTATAACAGACCACAGTTACCAATTAACCAACCATTCACTAGACCTCAATTACCACACAATTATAATTCACCCACACCTAACAAACATACAATCGCACAACTACAAATAACCAAAACCAATTTAATAATTCACGACACCACACTGTAATACCAACACCAACACAAACCATCAACCAACTGAACCCATGGATACAAGCTCAGGTTACACTCACATTAGAAATAGCAGTGTACAAACACGAAGATTCGCAAGAGAAATTCACCACATTGAACAAAACTTTGGAAACATTAACACTTTTGAAGACCGTAACGTCCCACACTATATACCTGATTTGGATAATTATAATGAAATTGAGGATGTTCAAAATTTTCAGTTAAATGCCTCCAGGATCCAAAGGGATACCTAGACATCAACAAACACGGTACTAACCTTCCATATATAAACATTTCTTCTCCTTTTGGACGTCCGCTCCGTTTTTTAATAGAAACAGGTGCATCGGCATCTTTCATTAATCCAGAATACTCCCAACAATTAGAAATAGAGAAATGTGCATCAATAACGATAACTACAGTTCTTAATAAACACCAATTGAACACGAAAGTAGATATACCATCTTTCATCGAATTTCAGGAAAAGGAAACCTTAGAGTTCTTTATATGTATATTTAAGTTTCACAACTATTTTGACGGACTTATTGGACTTAACACACTTACTAAATTGGGCACGAAAATTGACTTGGAGAATAAACACCTAATAACTAGAAATTCTATAATACCATTGGTTTTCAAACCAAATTTAACATCGGGCAAATTCTTAATAGCTCCAAGAACAAAAGCTATAAGAAAAGTACCTGTAGATACCAAAAATGGCGACTTTCTAATCCCCAATATTCTAATTCAACCAGAAGTAACTATTTCAAGTGGCTTATACAAAGCGGAAAATTGGTACAGCCTAGTAGAGGTTACCAATAAATCAAACTTAAATAAAACCATAATTATCGAAAGCACTTTAAAAACAGACCTTCTCATAAATTGTAACTGCATAGAGGTTAACAATATTGACTTCGAATAATCTTATGACCACAGTTCCAAATTAGTAGAAAATCTTAGAACCGATCATTTGAACCTAGAAGAACGCAAAGCTATTACAAAAATACATATATGTATGTAGGGCATTTGAAGAGATCTTTCTGCAAGAAAATCAGTCCCTTCACGAACAATATTAAACACAATATTATTACCAAAGATGACATTCCTATTTACACCAAGTCCTACAGATATCCACATATACATAAAACTGAAGTAAAAAGACAAATTACTGATATGTTAAACCAAGGCGTAATACGTGAATTATACTACTCACCTTGTAGTGCACCCGTGTGGATAGTCCCTAAAAAAATAGATGCTAGTGGGAAACGCAAATAGCGTTTGGTAATAGATTGTAGGAAGCTCAATGAAAAAACAATTTCCGACAGATATCCAATACCAAACATTAATGAAATATTGGACAAATTAGGCAAATGTATGTACTTCAGTACACTAGATCTGGCAAGCGGTTTTCACCAGATCGAAATGAACTCAAAGGATATCTCAAAAACTGCTTTCACAGTAGAAGGGGGAAAAGGGGGGAAAAACGCACCCTCAACGTTTCAACGAGTAATGGATTGTGTCCCTAAAGACCTAGTAGGAACTATATGCTTGGAATATCTCGATGATATCATTGTTTACTCAACATCTCTTCAGGAACATATTGAAAATTTGAGAAAAGTCTTTGAAGCTCTCAGAGAAGCCAATATGAAAATACAGTTGGACAAATCAGAATTCCTACATAAAGAATGTGCATTTTTATGTCATATAATGTCTACCGAAGGAATAAATCGGAACCCTCATAAAATATCAACCATTCAAAATTTTCCAATTCCCACAAACCAAAAAGAAATAAAATCATTTTTAGGCTTATTAGGGTACTACCGTAAATTTATAAAAGATTTTGCTAAAATAACAAAACCATTTACAACATATCTGAAGAAAAATAAAACTGTTATAATCGACGATGAGTATAAGAGAACTTTTGAAATTTGTAAGAGCCTTCTAACTAATGACCCAATATTGCAGTATCCCGATTTTTCTAAGCCGTTCAAGCTTACAACTGACGTAAGTAATTTTGCGAGGGTGCCATCCTATCACAAGGTCCTATAGGGAACGATAAACCGATTTGCTATGTAAGTCGTATCTGACATCATCCGAAGCTAATTACTCAACAATAGAAAAGGAAGTTTTAGCAATAGTTTGAGCTACAAAATATTTTCGACCATACTTATTTGGTCATCGTTTCAGAATCATAACTGATCATAAACCCTTGACGTGGATAACGAGCCTAAAAGAACCAAACTCAAAATTAAAAAGAGTAAGCTTAACACTATTTTTTTTTTTTTTTCATTTTCATTTGTTTATTTTAGTCTATGGAATTATATCCTTACAGACCAGCAAATATCTTATATAACTAATTAACAAAAATAAAGTAAATAACTTAACTAATTTAATAAATTACATACTAATTGCCTAAAGACATTATGAGGCAGGCAAAGGTCAATGTTGTTGCAGAATCTATTAAACAAAATCATTGACCTGTTAATGGGCTCATTGCAAATATAATTAGACGAATGCATAACAATATTAAAAGTATACATATGACGGAGAGAGCGAGATGGAGTATTAAAGCGTATGAGTGCAAGTAGATCCGGACAATCAATATATCCCGAAACAACGGCATGAAGAAACATAACAGACGCTATGTTCCTTCTGGCCTCCAAAGTTTGCAACGAAATGAATGCACAGCGCCTTTCATAGGACGGTAAAGGAGAAGTAAGGTTAAGTGACGACAAAGCATACCTTAGAAACACTTTCTGTACTTTTTCAATCCGCATAGAATAAATTGATGCAACAGGATTCCAAATAACCGATGCATACTCGAGTTTGGAACGTACAAAAGCAGAGAACAAAACTTTTTTTGTGTAAGGATCAGGGAATTTATACATATTTCTACGAATAAAATAAAAAATCGCATAAGCTTTTGGTATAATGTAATCTAGGTAACTTTTGAATGTAAATTTGAAGTCAAAAACTACCCCCAAATCAGAAAATTCAAGAATTTCTTCCAAGATTTCATGATAAATATGATATGACGAATTAATTGTATTTCTACAGCGATGGAATGTCAGTTTAAAACATTTCTTAGTATTGAATGGTAAATCATTAGCTTTAGACCAAATAGCAATCCTATCTAAATCTTCCTGCAACAACGTAACATCATTCAACGTGTAGATTGATTTAAAAATCTTTAGATCATCTGCATACATAAGATATTTCGAATTTTTCAAACACATGCCAATATTATTAACAAAAATATTGAACAATAAAGGCCCAAGAATACTACCTTGTGGAATACCAGAGGTAGGAAAATAAGCACTAGAATAATAACCATCAATACAAACAGTACATACCCGATTACCCAAATACGATTTGAACCAATTTAAGACATTGGAGTGGAAACCGAATTTATGAAGCTTAAATAAGAGAATATCATGTTGAACTCTGTCAAAAGCTTTAGAAAAGTCCGTGTATATCGTGTCTACTTGAACACCACTTTTAAATTCATTTAAACGGAAATTACTAAAAATAGTTAAGTTAGTAGTTGTGGAACGACCAGAAAAAAACCCGTGCTGATTAGGGTTAATATGCCTCTTTATTAAAAAATATAATTTTTTATGCATAATATGCTCAAAAACTTTAGCAATGCTAGGCAACTTAGAAATAGGCCTGTAATTAGTAACTAAGGTTCTATCTCCCGACTTAAAAACTGGAAAGACTGTCGCAGTTTTCCATTTATGAATAAAATATCCAGAATCAAATGATTTTTGAAACAAAATTTTTAAAGGAACTAAAAAAGCTGTTGAGCATTTTTTGAGAAAAGAAGAGATTCCATGCAAATCAAATTTAAAAGAATTTTTCAGCTTAAGAATGGCAGACAGAATGTCCTCATCAGATACATCAATAGACCCAATATCAACACAAGGCACAATATTGTCGAAGTTACCAAAATTATTTACAGTATTATCTTTTGTAAAACTTGATTCAAAGAAATTCTTAAATAAGTTTACTGATTCTTCTGCCGAATTTGAAACAATATTATTATGATTTAGACCTTAAGGGATGGAAGAATTGTTGTTTTTTACTTTATATACGAAAAAAACCGTCTTGGATTATCCTTTAAAGACTCATTAAACGATAGTATATACCGATTATATAAAAATTTATTTAAACAATTAAATTCACGCATATAATGAATATAATAATCTATCGGGGAATTAGAAATCATAAATTTACTATAAAATTTATTCCTTAAGTTTTTTAATTTTTTCAATCCTTTGGTGTACCAAGGTAATTTATAAACCTTTGGCTTAATATGAGATATATTATGCTAGACTATAAAATTTATAATTTTTAAAAATTCATCATAACAAATAGCGACAATATTACTATCTAAAATATCGGGCCAATTGATATCTGAAAGTAGTTCATTTAAAGAATCAAAGTTACAGGAATTATAGTCATAATCATTAGCTAATATAGGAATGTGAGACTTCGAAAAATTATAAAATTGTAAATTAATACAAATTGCAGAATGATATCGTTTTTTTAGAATGAACCGTTTCAGGAGAAACAGGAAAATTGCATTTAACTACCGAAAACAACATGTCATTGCTAACAAAAACTAAGTCTAGCAAACGCCTTAAATTATTAAACACTTTATTAATTTGTTGTAGACCAATACTAAGTAATGCATCAATAAATTCAATTTCAAACGACTTATTAATATTACATGGAAGAAATTTATCAGTGTTTTGAACCTCATTCCAAACAATATTATTTAGATTAAAATCACCTAAGATACACATTTTATCATTACTATTTAAATTGTCTGAAATATGCAAAATGTTATTTGAGTGAGCCTGATACAAACTATCCAAACTATTTGGCGGAATATAAGAGGCACAAATAAAAAAATTTCCTTGAATAGATTGAATTTCAACACAAAGTTGATCCAATAATAAGTTGCCATCACTTAATTCATAGTGTTTCGAAACGAAGGCACTATTCACAGCAATTAACACACCACCACCTCTCAAGCAGCCACTTAAAACACAATCTCTATCTTTACGAAAGACATTAAATTTTTTTGTATCAAAAAATTCTTCATTAAAAAAAATCCGAATTAAGCCAAGTTTCAACAAATACATAGACATCATAATCACATTGAGATGTAAATGGAAAAATTAGCATAGATTTTGTCCTCATATCAGACACGTTATGATAATAAATTTTCAAAGGCGAATTATTAGAATTTAATGGCATTACTAAGCTTCGTGAGATAGAGGCTTCTTCTTTGGAAAAAACTTAAAAGGACGAATCTTAATGTTAGCAGTCCACAGTTCAGATTTAAACAAATTATCATATAGCTCAGGAGCCACTCCTAATTTGAAATTAACGTATTTTAAATGATCAACAATCATATCTTTTTTAATTAATGGATAGCAAGCAATAGAATCCTTTTCAATTTTCAAATGATTACCCATATATGCTATCAAACGATCAGCAGTCACTGTTGTTTTAAAAGATGATAAATGTACCCACTTCATCTGAGTGACAACATCCAGCTCTGTATTGACATTCATGCCAACCACAACACGTCGTTTATTCTGCTTTCTTTTCGTTACATTAGTCCACTTCATGTTAGCAGCAGAGCCAGCAGCTAGCGCAACGTCACCAACAGCGCCAGCAAAAACATCATCATTCGGCAAAGATGACGCATCATTATTTGCATTTAAAACAACATCAACAACAGCATCAGCAGCACCCACATCAGGAATATTCATAGAAGCAGCAAGCGAGCCATTATTCATAGCAGCAGCAAGCGAACCATTATTAGCAGAACATGCAGCAGAAACATCATCAACACCAAAACAAATCGATCCATCAGTCAAAGGCATATTATTTAAACTCTTTACAGCAGAGAGAGTATCAGTCATAGAGTGCGGAGCACACTCAGAACCGGTGCAAAGAAGAACGCCGATGAGACTGGTTGAGAACATTGTTGTTTACAGTATTAACAGTAATGAATTGAGAGAGCATCAACTTAATTTCATCAATTTGATAGGCAACAAGCTAACTTTCTTCACCAAATCACTAGCATATATTAAACAATTATCACAATTGTAAACAATGTTGGCAAAGCTAGAAAGGGCAGTGATCGCCCTATCATTGTCTATATTTGCACAGAACTTATGCAATTTTTTTTTGGCAAATATTGCTTCTATTAATGCTTTTGTAACAAGCAGAGCAAATTATTTTTGACATTGTAGGTAGGTAGGTAGGCATCAACCGTATTGCTCAAGTGATAGGCCGCGACTGTTGCTGATGCACTTAGCCGAATTAAGTCTGACCCTACAGAAAACCGAAATATTAATACTTTTGATACACTTTCTGGCCATCGTACTTCAGTAAGTACGATTCACTCAGCTGAACAAAATTACAACGATGGAATACCTATTTCGGAAAAACCAATTAATGACTTCAATTTACAAGCTTTATTTAAGGAAGGAAATGCTAATAATCACGTGAAATCCGAAGTAATTTTTAAAAATAAACACAGGAAATCGTTTACATACCCAAAATTTACAGAGGAAATTGTAATAAATATTTTGAAAAACCTTTTGGTCCCTAATAAAACTACAGCAATTTACACCGATGATGCATCTTTTCGTATTACTCAAAATGTGTATGCGAAACACTTTGCACAGAGCAAAATTTTCCGTTTGGTTAGATGTACTGATATGGTAAAAGACATTAGAGAAAATGATCACCAGGACAAAATCATCCAAGACTATCATGAAAATAACAACCACAGAAGTATACAGGAAACATTGGATCATCTTAAACGCGAATATTATTTTCCATACAAGAAATCGAAAATCAAAGATTGAAATATGACAGACACCCTCCCAAAAGTGAATTTAAAAAACCCCCTACACCCGTTAAACCATTAGATATAATATATATATACATTTACACAATAAACGTGAGAAATATTTTAACTATTATAGATAAATTTTCGAAATTAGCCGCCGCGTACACTTTAACAGCAAGGAATAGTGTTTGCGTAATGGTATACCAAATCAAATTGTTTGCGATCAAGGAAATGAATTTAACTCAAATACATTCAAAGATTTTTCTCAACAATATCAGATTAACTTACATTTTACCTCTTTTCAACACACAAATACCAACGCCCCTGTAGAGAGACTTCATTTAACGCTAACCGAAATATATAGACTAATAGTAGAGAAAATTAAGGATAAGAAGCTAGAAATGGATCATGATGATATTCTAACAAAGACCCTCATAACTTACAATAATGCAATCCATGCAAAAGAATGTAGGAGAAACAAACTAACACCAAGATTTTCTAGACATGAAGTGAAACAAAACAACAAGGCAACATTATTAACTACACAAAACAAAAAACTACACAAATCAAAAATTAGAAAGAGAAAAGCTTGAAAACTAAAATAATTTATATATATTTCAGATTAATCACCACAATACACGCACATTAAACATACAAAACTTAACCGACACACAAGGTTTGGTACAGATAAAACTGGGAACAGCTAAAACAATAACACATTACACCAACCTCATACACATCATAAAACTTGAATCATAGTCCCAACATTCTGAAAACCGAAGAATCCTTGAAGCATTCCATACCCTCATATTATAACAAAGGATTGCTAGAAATTACAAAGTATAAACTAACGGATCTCAAAAACTAATTAAACATAATAACGCCTAAATATCGAAACAAAAGAGGATTATTTAATGGTTAGGATCAGCCATAAAATTTATTACGGGTAACATGGATAACAACGACGCATCCCGCATTAATGAGGTAATATTTAATTTGACATCAAAATTAGAAACAGAAACAAATAAACCAAGTATACTTAACACTAAAATTATTGAAAGAATAGAAAACATTACAAACCACATAAACAACGACCAAGATATAATAGTCCAGTCATTGCAACACTCACAAAATAGAATTCAATCCAATTCCAAACTTATTAACGATATTCAATACTGGAACCAAATCAACTATCATATAGAATTATTATCAAATCATATTGCAAGTATTTCCGAAGCAATGACCTTATCCACACTCAAAATTATACCAAAAAAGATTTTAAATTTGGATGAACTTAAAGAAATCGCAAACAATCTGGAAAACCAATCTGTTAAAGTAGACACCATAGAACACCTATATGAATTACTAGTTACAAGCCTACTACAACAACACAAATATTATTTTCAATATTCTGATTCCTCATATTCCTCACGATCAATACACAATTTCCCACATAATCCCCATACCAATTAATAAAACAAAAGAAATAATAATAAAACCATATACAATTTATAATAAGGAAAAAATTCAGTACTTTGACAATTTATGTAAGAAAATTGAGAGTCGGTATTACTGTAAAGAAAGTCTACAACAAGAAACAATAGACAAATCTCCATGCTTTGGCAAAATTCTGCACAATCTAGAAGCTAATTGTAAATTAAATGATGTAGGCGAGATAGTGAAAGTCTCACAACCTGAGCAAGGACTCGTGTTGACAAAAAACTTACCGCCAACAGAAATAAAGACATCATGCGGCTCCAAGAAATATACAGTTGAAGGCAACTTATTAATACATTTTGCAAATTGTGTTCTGGTCATCAACGATATCACCTATAAAGGTAATCCAAATATGTATTGGGACAATTTTATCCTAAATCCATCCAAAGAAATAAATATTAAACCTTTATCTACAATGGAAAGCTTAAGTATACCCAAACTTAGAGAATACCATTTAAAAAATAAATTAGCCATTGAAGTATTATCCAATAATACAGAATTACATAGAAACATAAACTACATCCTCCTGGTCACAATAATTGGTACAATAATTATCGTCTTCATAATCAAAAAGAAAAGAACAAAATTCATCGTAAAAGAAATTCCTACAACAAACATAATCGCTTCTGATCAGCAATACTTTTGGCCATCGCTCCATACTAAGGGGGGAGGAGTTATAGAAACAACTGCAACCACGACAACAACAACAACAACAAACCCACCAGCAAAACCACGTAGATTATAGTCAGCATATGTAAAACCCAATAACATTAAAAAGGAAATGAAATAAGGTCAATTAAAATTTAGAGAATTACGAAATTAATCAACAGAATATTGAACTCTTAGAGTAAGCACTTTTTTCAGTTAATAAGTTCATTGTTACGAAATTAATCAACAGAATATTGAACTCTTAGAGTAAGCAGTTTTGTATTTAGATAATTGTTACGAAATTAACCAACAAAATATTGAACTTTTAGAGTAAGCACTTTTGTATTTAGATAATAAGTTTCATTGTTAACAAAATTAATTAAAAAAGACATTAGTATTTTGGCAGCAGAAGAATATAGTTTTTTTTTCAACTTAATAAACTACTATATTAAGTTAACTCGGGCAGATGGTGGTGTTTTTTTAAGAAAATATCACTCGCGATTATGACTGAACTATGTTTTCGCAATTTTTCTTTATTTTTTTCGTAAACAATATTAGAACAAAAATCACACAACTTACCTTTGGGTTTTGGCTGTTGTGATGACGATTATTAATGTGTGATGGAATCGGGGGCAGGGGAAATGCCAAGCGGATCTTCGTATCTGAAAGAAAACGTTCGGATAATTATTTATTCTTTCACGGGTAGCACAGGTATTCGGCTCGAAGAACCAATGTTTAGGTTGGGGGAGAATAAAATAATTATCCAAACCGGGTTGAAAAAGAAAGAAAATAAAAAAATTTAAGATTTTTCTTTTTGTACTTTTTTTGTAAGATTCGGGGGTACGTTTTACCTTCGGGTAACTTGCATCATACTTAGGGTTGCACTTAAGGGTAACAATTCATTATACTTAAAACTATTAGGGTGTCCAGCTAGACAGGTTCTTCGACAGGTTTTCTTCATTTTTCAGTTAGGTTTTTCGCATGATATTGTTCTCATGATCACCGAACAACGAGGTGTGAGATATTATATACTTAGCACGGATTAACATCAAGACATACATTTATATTCCAATACTATGCCGCTTTTGGAGGAGTGCGAGTTTCCTCAATAATTTCTGCCGCCAGAACCAGAACTTCCACGCGAAGTCCTCATTAATCGCCGTATGCAACATGCATCTCATGGCAACATAAATTTATATACGAATCAATCCGTAATTTTGAGATCTTGTAATTGTTCATAATTCGCTTCAATAGTAATTATAAAATTAAGGTAGTCTTCTGACCCAAATCTATCTGACGTAAGTCCTCGGAAATGGTATCCCTTCCGCATCGTTGTGTTACGTTGTACAAAATGTGCCTGAAGAAATATTGGTGTTCAAAAGTGGGACTGGTTCCGAAAAGACAAGTCAGCTGCAGTCTTATTACTATTACTTTAGTCTGGCTACTGCATATCTTCTTCTTTGTAAAGCAAATTAAAGTTTTAAAAAGGTATTCTCCCAAAACAGTTCTCTACTTTGATTTGGAACTAGATAAAGCATATCTTATTCACAATTTTATTAACCGATACATTTACGCGAAACCGGCCTACAAATTCGATATGCACAATGTTTACACTGGTTGCAGCAAACTTAGAGCAGTTCTGCCCTTTCTCATTTCGTAGAAACTTCCAAAAATGTTAATACCCGCATTGAATACTACTTCTCCCATATAAAGGCTTTGGCAGTCGAAGTTTTTCAGTAAATGAATCATTTTCACAATGATTTTATATTCGTGGTTCCGTTTATTGTCTTCCCATCTCCGCAGATTTGAAGGATGTACTACATATGTATGTCGAACATAACGTAAATAGATTCGTTTAAAATATAGATTTATGTGTTAATTATGTAACATAATTTGCGTAATAATGTATTCATCATATAAATAGCTTTTTAGTAGAGAAAATCATTAGTGCAGGGTACTATACAAGTATGTATGCATAGGTATGTTCTATATATCATTGGATTAGTAATCGTTTCTAGTTGTTAGAAATATTTCGGAAAGAAACAATTCGGGAAACTGGCGAAAAATAGTTGATAAAAACACCAAATGAATACAATATTCTAGTATATTGAGATTTCGAATACTACACTGAATTCAAAAAAAAAAAAAAAAAAACTAATACTAGAATATATAGTATTCTCTAAATTGTTCCTGTATACTTGCTACTTTAGAACAAAAAAATTTAGAACAAAAAATAGGCATGTTTGGAGGGAACTGGAGTGAGAGATATAAAAACTAAAAACAACGCAGTCCACTTTAAAATGTATATAAACATTGCACACGTTACTGAAAAAAGAAATATCGGGAGAAAATTATATTGGGGATTTGTCAAAAATAATATAAATTTTTAAATCTTCCAAAAACCTCAACTTTAGAAAGCTTTCACGAAAGATGTTTCATAACATTTTGAAGATAGTACGATAGTTAGTGAAATATTTTTTTTGCAGATCCGTTGAAAATCGTTAACGACAGTAACAAAATTCAAGAAAAAACAGGATGAATTAAAAAAAGAATAAGATTCCGTTAAGCAGCGCAGAACATTGAGATAACCATTTTTTTAAGTATTCTGCTACAGAATTCACAGGGGATACAATTAAAACTGGTTAAAAAATTTGTGGCTGGCAGCTTCTAAAAAATGCAATAGCCGAAGCTGATAAATTTAACCAGTCTGTACGAGAATTTCGGCTGGATGACCCACAAACAAAAAACACTTTGACTAGCTGAGTTAGTAAAAAGAAGACAATGTTCATATTTGAATTTTTTTACGGACCACTGTGTTATTGGATTGACTATAAAATAATGAGTAGTCTTATTGAAAATTTAAATTATGGCAAGGCAGAAGACAAATGCAATATTATAGGAAGTGTTATTGTTTCTAAGCTAAAGCTCAAAAGAAAATTGCCAAAAAATTTAAATAAGCAGACAACAGGAGTTCTCGTCGCCCATAGATTTCGTTTTAGAACAGAGTTCAATGTAGACATAGACAAAGCTAGGGGCAACATTATTTTGTACAAGTTATTTCATTATTTTACTTTTATAGTAAAAAAATATAACTTGAGAAATATAACTTTTCACGCCTCTCTTTATTGAGTTACTATTGATGACTGACTTTTACAAAATTTGTTCTTATGAAGTAACTTATGCTATTCCCTTAATTGTCCACGCAGCATGTTCCCACATTCGCTCCAGACAGCGTCAGCAACAATGTTGTTTTTCGTTATTTCCGCTCCTATGATGCAATATGACCCTTTTGATTGTTTTACACGTGTAGGCATTTGGTTTTAAATGTAAAACAATATGTGGCCATAACTCCTCCCACTTTAAGTTCAAACGTTCTCGTTTGATCACTGATAAAGGACTTGGTCCAGTTGTTCGGGTGTTAGAGATCTCGGTTCTTCATGAGCAGAGTTTTCTGTTTTATCTTTGATTGTCGTCTTCGTGGAAGATTTTAATTTTGTACGTTTTTCCATAAGAATTTTAACTACACCGCAAAGTATAATAAGCATTAACAAAGATCCGAAACTCAGATTGGTAACAAGGTTTATTTCGTTCTCATCATCTATATTATTTATGAGCACTGTATTGTTGTATTGAAGTTCCTTGATCATTTGTAATGACAGCACTTTTTCTATTCTGGCTTCTCGGTTGGTATGTTGTAATAGAGCTGGAATTGGATTAAAAGTAGATATTTCATGGTAGTCATACTTCCTTTCTTCAATAGTTATTGACGAGTTATGAAATTTTATTAGAAATGTGCCTTCTAGGGTCATCGTTTCGTTATCGATCATGATATCGCCTCTGAATTGGTTAATAAATCCTGGAGCGAATTCGTCTACGGATTGAATGTGTTGATTGTTGATGATGGTATAATTTGCCCTTTGGCTACGTAATAATTTAGGAATACATACAGTGTTACTTAAATCTATTACATCATTGATATTACATAATGAGACATCAGTTAAGGTTTTACAATTGCTTTTTATTCCGAATAGTTTTTCTTTGCATTTTAATAATTTTTCATGAGTTACTTTAATAGCTAAATTTCCTTTTTTAACTGGTTTTACAAGTAATTTCTCGCACTTATCTTCTTCAGATAGTGGAAAGCTTCAAATATATAGTATCGTTTTATTGTTCCTGGCAATTTTAACTTTTGAGAATACCAAGGCCTCGTCTATATTGACGAATGATATATCATTTCTAGTTAATATTTTATCTACGGTATTAATTTTTTCATTATTCAAAATGTGGGCATTGACTACATTTGCCTTTGCCCAATGTATAGCATATTCTACATTTCTAAGTTCTTCTTCCAATACATCAAGTTTGAATTTATAATTTAGAAATAATTTCAATTTGACCGTTATTTTTTACTAATTTTACAATTTGATTTGTGGCAGTTCTAATCTCTTCAATTTTTTCACCAGTTAATTTATTTATTACAACTTGATCATTTTTATTTTTTAAGATTTTATTCATTGTGTCCTTTAAGATTTGAAAATCGTCATGGTCCGGATTACCGGCTATACATTTCCATGCGGTTCCTATACCATTGATAGACCTTGGGTTTCTGTTTTTTTATTTCCAGTCTGTGCAAATTGTTCTTTATTACAGGTAATTCTTGGGAAAGGTATGGGAATAGGATGTGTGTTCTATTGATGTGTTGTGCTATGTACTCCTCTATTAGTTCTAGGACCTCGCCATACTTTGAGATTTCAATCACGTGTATTATTCTAAATGTTCCTGTTTGTAAGCTCGCGATACCTGTATTAACAGCTACTATATTGGAGTGGGTGTAGTCAAATATGGTCCTGTTTGAATTAGTTAAAACTGTACTGCTCTTACTTTCCTTCACTATTTCTGATTTGTATTTAGGAGTTAATTTTGTTCCACACCTCTTATTAATTTTGACATATATTATGTCCCCGGGACTATATGATTTATAGGTATATGGTTGCTTATTTTTATTATGCGATTCTAAATCCTATCTTTGTTTTTCCTGAAGTTTCAGAATGTTATCCTGTCTGGCTTTTTCATACAATTCTGGGTCAACACTTACCCCTGTTCCAAAGAATAATTCCAACGGTCTTTTCCCAGTAGTAGAGTGTATAGAGTAATTATATTCGTATACTGATCTATCTAGCAATTGCTCAAAAGAATTATGGATATTATCGGATTTTAGGCATCTCATTATTTCAGTCAGAGTTGAGTGGAACCTCAATTAGATGTACTATGGTGAGGTGGTGTTCTATAGATTTTTATTCCTAACTGGTCATTTAGCATAAAGGATATCGTGTGAGAGTTTAATGATTTCTCATTGTCTAATACAATCATCTCAGGTACTCCGAATGCAAATATCAAGTGTCTTAAGGGTTCTTTCAAATCTTCTATTGCTCGCGAGTTAACTATTCTGACCTGTGCATATTTCGAAAATTTGTCAATTCCCGTTGGGACATATTTCTTTTCTATAAAATAAATTCAACGTAGAGTATTTGGCCTGGAAATTGCCGAATTGGGTTTTCCTTTATTTCCGGGTTTAAGGGATGCCTTTCATATTTATTTTGTTTGCATGTAATGCATTGCTTTATTATCTGATTTAATTTAGAAGACATTTTAGGGAAATATACTTTTTCGAGTAGCTGAATTTTATTTTCCTTAGCATTTCTATGTGCTATTCTATGCTCAGATAGGATTAGCTCTTCCTGTTCTGTTTCCGAATTGACATCCATGACTTTGGTTTGCGTAAATTTCATTCTACAATTCCTAAATTAATGATCTGCGTAGAAGTTTTGTATCTTTACCATTATGCGTTCTGATGTGAATAACCCATTACAGACTGCTGGATTTACGTGTCTCTTCAATAATTCTAACAAACTTTCCTCCGTATAGTTCTGTTTTGTTATTATGTGCCTATGATATGTAGAGAATGGTATTTCAAATTTATATGAGTCTTCCTCTCCCTCTAAGATCCAAAGTTGGTTTTTAAAAACATTGACAGGAGTTTCTGTTGCGACAACCAAGTCTTCTCCAGAACTGTCATCACTGTGAACTGTACCCGTCATGGAATTTATTTGCTGGTTTCTTTCTGTAGGTGCCCTTGACAATGCATCGGCAACTATGTTGCTTTTTCCGAGTTTATAAATCAACTCGTAATCGTATTCCTCCAATCTGTCCTTCCACCATTTCAACTTCCAATTATTGTTTCTGTTAATAACGGCGAAAGTCAGCGGTTGGTGGTCCGTGAATATTTTTACTTTTGCCGTCCCGTAGAGAAACTTTTTAAATGATTCGAGCGCCCACACGATTGCGAGCATTTCTCGTTCATTGGTTGCGTAATGTTCTTCATTTTTCTTTAATGTTCTTGAAATGAATGCCAGTGGTTTACCATCTTGTTCTAGCATGCACCAAGTGCATAATTCGACGCGTCGGTTGTCAGATGGAACTCTCTGCTAAAATCTGGATATCTCAGGAGTAAATCTTCGGATACTAATGAATTAATTATCTTACGAAATCCTTTAATAGCTTCTTCGTCTAACGTTATCTTTTTTCTTGTAGATAAGTGTTTGGGCAACCGCCCATCCTCCCCTCTTAAAAGTTTTGTCAGAGGTTTCGCTATTTTAGCGTAATCCTTAATAAAACGATCGTAGGTCTCTCAGAGTCAGGTATTGGAAATTGTGCAATTGCATCTATATGTACTTACTTTGGGTTGGATTTTATTTCCTCTGTTGACACTGTGAATCCCAAAAACTCTACTTCGTCTTTAAAAAATTCACATTTGTCAAGTTGTATCTTCATATTTGCGTTATTAAGTGTTTCGAAGATAATCTCCAAATTTTTCGCATGGGATATTTCGTTTTTTCCAAAAATTATGATGTCGTCTATGTAGACGAAACAAATTTTTCCCACGTATTCTCTAAATATATCGTCTATAGCGCTTTGAAAAATGGCTGTGGCGTTTTTCAGGCCAAGCGGTGATCTCACAAATTCATATTTGCCATTGTTTATGGCAAATGCGGTTTTCTCGATATCGGATTCCTTTAATGGAATAAACTGAGAAAAATATGTTATCTGTATATAAAGAAATGATTTTGCGACAGAAAAACACGTCTTGCTGCG
>JAHXMU010020251.1:0-11561 GCA_019455685.1 Philornis downsi
ACTGCCAGATTTTCTTGCATTGATTTCCAACACCGAAAACGGAACAGCTGATATTTGTACATCATAGTACGTTCGATAATATATTTGTATTGCATAGATGATCAGTTTGGTTTATAAGCAAACATATGCAAAAAAAAAAAAAAGAAAACCATGTGAAACTCCGTTGATAAGACAGATTCTGTTTTTCATGACGAAAAAATTCTACGAAATATTGTTTGTTTGTGAAAAAAAAATTAGAGTCATTTCCAGATTTTTTTGCATTGATTTCCAACACCGAAACGGAACAGCTGATATTTGTCATAATATGTTCGATAATATATTTGTATTGCATAGATGATCAGTATGGTTAATAAGCAAACGTAAGTAAAACAAACAAAAATTTGGAACCCCGTTGTTAAGAAAAGTGCTATTTTGTTTTTACAAGGAAAAAATTCCACGAAATATTGTTTGTTCGTGAAAAAAATTTAGAGGTATTGCCAGGTTTTCTTGTATTAATCTTTAACGTTAAAAGCAGAACAGCTGATATTGTCTAAACCCAATGGCGTAGACAATAATCATAAGTTTGTTTATACTAAATTTAATATATAAAATTTCAAGATTTTTTGAATATTAGGAAAACGTAAATTTCCGTTGTAAATTCAATTTAAATGAATTAAATTTAGCCTTCTTCTAAATTGTATGTACTATTATTTATTGTGAATTTTTTGCTATAATTTTAATTGTTAACATAACTCTCCTCATGTTACTATTGGGAATTCCAAAACTAATTTCGAAGAAAATGTTAAGCATAAAAAGAAGAAAACCGATGTTATGTTTTAAGTGCAACGGATGTAAAGAATTACTTATAATTTATAACCCGAACGGTGAGCTACACCTAATTAAACTTAATTTGAATTCCCACTAATTCAAGTTGTTTTTTATCTCCAATTACTATCGGAGCGAGAAATCTTCCTACCTTCAACCTTTTGCGCTAGAGTGGAAAAAATCACTCCACAATAACGCTCATCAGAAATCGTCTGAAGCTATCACCAAAAGCTTGTCCTCGCAACGTCACTTCATCCGCATCATCAATCAATATTGCAGACATTAACCTCACCCTCGTAAGCCTACATACAGTCCACTCTAAATTAGAATTACAGCTCTCCTAAAGCATAGCTGCAACGCTCTCAGAAGACACTTTCCCCCCTACCGAAATCCGTGTACATGGTCCTTCGAGCCGGACCATCCTTTACGTCATAATATGTTCGACAATATATTTGCATTGCATATGCTCGTGTGATCAGTTTGGTTAATAAGCAAGCGTAAGTAAAAAAATAACAAATTGGAACTCCGTTGTTAATCTATATGTAGGTGCTATGTTCTTCTTACGATTTATTGTTTGTTGGTGAAAAAAATTTAGAGTCATTGCCAGATTTTCTTGTATTAATTTCCAACACCAAAAACAGAACGTAACCGCATGTTTGTAGAGTTGTTAAGTTATAGTAATGTCTGGTGGAAAAATGTTGCCTCAAATTTTAGATCATATTTTTTATATGGAGTTTAACTGGAGTTTAACTAATTACAGATATTTTGCAGCTTTTATATGCCACACCATAGGATGGGCCTGTAATTCCATTTGTAGTAGTTAACCCAAGACCAATTAGCACATGATCACTTAAGACGTATAACGACTCAATAACCCTAATAATGTATTATTGGACAATTCAAAGCGCGATAAAAGCCGCAATAATCTATTACAGGACAATTCAAAATAAAATAAAGGCCGAATTGCTTATACCAAGAGGCAACTACTTTATGGACCAGTTGGAATCCGGGAAAAATCGGGCCAGCAGAAATAGAACTTACTCGCACAGGAGTGAACCTACAACCCTTCACAACCTTTTAAAACCATTTTGAACTTAGTTTAACTTATTTTTATTTAGGATTGCAATTTTAAACAATTTTTCCAATCAACATTTCTTTAACATAACTCGATAACAAATACATTATAAAACTTTACAATGCTAATGTTATAAAAATGTTGTGTATCTTGATAGCAGAAAAATATGATTTACAATGACAGTCTACTTCACGTATAAGAATTTTGCATTTTGTATGTTTTTCGTCCTAATGTTTACCTTTAAATTCCAATTTAGCTACCCAATAATATTTTTGTATTATCTGAGGAATATGGCGGATGGGGTAAGACTTTCCCATTTCAGCGTTTCCAGGTAGTTTTTAACGGGCTAGGCCACGTGAGGCCGAGGTTGTCATGCTAAAGAATCATTTTTTCGTGCCTCTCTGCGTATTGTGGGAGTTTCTCCCGCAGAGCTCGGTTCAATCGCATTAATTGAAGCCGATACCAATCCCCAGTGGTGGTTTTGCTTGGTTTCAACAGATCATAATAAATAACGCCGCGTGAATATTCGGTCGAGGCGACGACGTAGAAGCATGACCGGACAGCCCCTCTTTTATTTGAATTGCTGTAATGAATTAATTTTTCATCACCCGTAACAATACGATGAAGAAATCCCTTCCTTTTTTGTCACTGAAGCAGTTGTTCACAGGCGAAAAAGCGACGCTCAACGTCCCTTGGCTTCAACTCACAAGGAGCCCAAGTTCCTTGATTTTGAATTGCTCCCAATGCATGAAATCGCTTGAAAATGGCTTGGCGGGTAACTTCTAATACGAAATGAAGCTCTGCCTGTATTTGACAAGGATCTCCATAAAGCAATGCCGTCAATTTAGTGTCTCCGAAGGTTTTTCGTCTTCCCTCACGAGAACGGTCGTCAACATTAAAAATACCGTTTTTAAAGCGATGGAATCAATTTCGATACGTTGTTGCACTTAAAGCAGCATCTCCCTAAACGGTTTAAAGCTCTCGATGTGCTTCAGTCGCCGTTTTCTTCGATTGAAGGAAGAAAATCAATACTTTCCGCATATGACGATTATTTGACACAAAATCAAACATATTAACCAACCAAAAGAATATGAACTCAAAAGAAAATCACTGTAGTGTCGAGGCGGTATGTTTACCATATGCCTAAGCTCGGTTCATGACGTTTAGGTTATGGCAGAATCGACGAGCACTTACAGCTGGCGCCATCTATTGGAACTTAGTTGCGCAGCTAATACATAAAAAAATGTGAGCTATATCGGCATGGTTTCTACTCAAAAGGTATGTTTATCAAATGTCAACTATCTTGCAATATACCAGTAGGAACATCATCCATGGCACCGCCAAACGCAATCCATTGTGACGGACATATAAACTGTGACCATGTCGAAATTGCGACACCTAATCAACTTTGCGGCTGACCACTTGCTTTTATGCGCTGCACTGAAAACCTGCGTTGCAGCATTCTGGAGGCAGCGGACTAAAAAATTTATATTTAGGCGTCCGAATATACAAACATACAGATTTGCCCAAATTTTGTTTTTAATTTCGGGTGTGGGAATTATATGATTTAATAGTGATGTTTTATGAAAGATTTAAGACACTAGAAAACAGATTAACTTTAACTGGAGATGCGAAGACAATCAATTACACATTTTAGTAACTGCATGAGCTCAGATGCTTCTGGGAGAAACTCATGTTCATGCTGCTTCATTATTGCCTCCTGGAGGTTAAGTTAAATGAGATTGTGTGATATTCAGATATAACTTTACCTTCCTGAAGCTTCACACTACCCTCATAGAGGTAAACAGTAAACAAATGTATAAAACCATCTCTCTAATGACACCATTTGTAAATACTATTCAGCCGCTCACATCGACCAACTGACACATTTCCCTTAATTGCGACCCACAGCATTCGCTGTTCCTTCTCCCTCTATTCACACAGTGAGCGACCTTATCGTACAGGAATAAAAAAAAAAAACTTGGCACAACCACACACACACATACATAGATACTAAGCACCATTGGAGAATGGCCTATTTTGAGCGTCCCATATCGCATTTATCAAGCCACCTCTCCACCTTCCGACACGAGCCCTGTGCAAACATTGAAAATTATAAGATAACCTTTTTATGTGCACGAACGCAATGAAATTGAAAGAAACTCCAATCTATAAATACATGAACTATAAGAGCTGTATCCTTTCTTATATTTCTGCCAATGTCCCCGAAGCGCAATAGCGGAGCAGAAGTGCAATTTAGGATGACGACAAAAGGTGTTTGGGGTGAAGGAGTCGAAGATATAACAAATTATAACATAACAGGTCGCTGCTATCGCTCAGGGATAGCATTAGCAAACTTACACGTTTACTCGGTTCTTAAACCTTTTTATCATCATCCATTCGCCTTTGGACGACATACTTGTACACGTAGCTATGTCTCCAATGTAGATATTGATTTGATATTGAACAGTTCGACATCGCACAGTGAGTCGTTCCCACGTGTAAAAAAGAAGGAAGGAAGTGGTCTTAACTTTGAGAAGCAGCAAATCGGTACATAAATAAATTTCATCGTCCTAAATTCTAATGTAGCAGCAGGTATTTCGTTTATTATAAGTGAATCGTAACTGAAAAGTTATACCGGTACTATTTCGGTTTTTGTTATTGTTGAACACAGTTAATCCCCGGCAAAGCCTGTCTCAATAATTAAATGGCCTCAAAAGTCAAGGCGGACAAGATGTTGAACACAGTTAATCCCCTTCACTGATTTAAATGAATTACAATGAATTTTCTAGGATATTATGATGAATTACATTGAATCAAATTGAATTATATTCAATTTTGTAAAAAATTTATATACAAGAAAACCATTATTTTGATCTATTATATAGGGTGATTTTTTAAGATTTAAGTTTTTTAAATTGGCAGCAGTGGTTGGTAATGGCGTCTAAACGTCTCTGTCAAAGTGAAAAGTGTACAGTATACTCTGCTATTTCATTATGGAAAGACTAACAAACGAGCAACAATTGCAAATCGTTGAAATTTATTATCAAAATTCGTGTTCTGTGACAAATGTGCATCGTTTGATACGATAAGGTCGTCATAGTCGATCTGCTGAATCAACAATTCGTGCTGTTATCCCCAAATTTCGCACCAAATTTGCTTTGTTGGACATAAAACCATCGACTCGCATGCGTAGAGTGCGTACCGAAGAAAATATTGCAGCAGTAGCGACCAGTGTTAATGACGGTCGTGAAATGTCAATTCGTCGCCGTTCTCAGCGATTGGGCATGTGTTACTCAATTGGCTGAGTTGAACTTGGTTGGCATGTGGTTTCATTAGGACGGTGCAACATGCCATACTGCTCGTGAAACAATGGATATGTTGAGGGATGAATTTGGTGAGCAGCTTATCTCCCGATTTGGCCCTATGAGTTGGCCCCAAGGTGGGGTTATGTCAAGTCGTTAGTATATGTGGACAAGCCGAACACTATTTAAGCCTTACAGGATAACATAACACGCATTATTCGTGGAATACAGGTCGAAATGCTCGAAAAATTAGATCTTCCGAATGGACATTTTGAGACGGAGCCGCGGACAACATTTACATGAAATACTCTTTAAAAATGAAATGGCAAAGACCAATTCATCGATTCCAATAAAAAAATTTTAATATGTGATGCAAATTTGAGTGTTTTATTCGATTTACAAAAAAAAAACTACGATTAAAAAATCGCCCTATATAATCTCCTTCTTTTTTAATAACTTTTTCCCATCTCTCTGGGAGCTTTTTAATTCCTCTCTCTCATAAGACTGACGTAGTTTTAAATTCGATTTAACGCTTCCTCATCGTTATGGAAATTCAAATCCTTCAGGTGGTTGCTCAGACTGCGAAATAAGTGATAGTCAGACGGCGCGAGGTATGGAGAGTACGCTGGGTGAGGGAAAACTTCTCACCCAAATTCTGAAAGTTTCTGACTGGTCCGCATGGCACTATGAGGGCGTGTGTTGTCATGATGGAAGACGGCGTCTCCCCGATTGATGAGCCACCACCGTTCTTCTTCTAATGTCCCCTTCAATTTATCTAATTGTGTGGGAGAAGCTCAGAAAAAGACTACTCCTTTGACAACCCACCAAATCGACAATATTACCTTCCTGAGGTGAAGGCCGCTTTAGGGCGTTCATTTGGTTCCCCTCATGATTTTTTCCGCTTTACATTGTTGTAGACTATCCATTTTTCATTCCATGTGATGAGGTTCTTCAGAAATGGTGTCTTATTATTTCTTATCCTTAGGATATCGCAGACGTCAAAGCGATTCAGATGGTTAGCCTCTTTGAGAGAGTGAGGTAAATTCGAGCTTTTTTATTATATTGAATTACATTGAACTGCCTTGAATCAAGCAATTGTAAATATTTGGCTTAAATTGTAAAAACTAGCTATTTATTTCAACCAACCTTGTAATTGTACGAACCCCCATTTAGAAACCAGCTATAAAATCGCTCTATTTCTCCTCCAGCAGCCAACAGGACCACGCCACAAGCCGCCTTCAATGTAAAACAAAAACCTTTAATGTAAGTTAAGCAATCTCCTCTTTCCATCTCCTCACACACGAAATTTCCCGTTTCAAAAAATACTATACGTCGTGTATTGACCGAAGATATGAAGATATGGGAAGGCTGTGCGTGAGATGGGTGCCGCGCTTGCTTTCAATAAAACAAAAACAGCATCGTGAATATGTTTCAATAGAGTGTTTGGCGATGTTTCACTGCAGCAAATTAACGAAAGTTAAGCAATCTCCCTTTTTCATGTCCTCATACACAAAATCCCCCGTTAGCATTCCAATCCTGCAAAGAACCTGAGTTCTTCCCAAAATTTTTCAACTTTTTTGGAACCTAAGTTCGAACTACAATCCTCCAGTCGCAAAATCTGTCAGATTTATAATTTTACAATTATCTTCTGTCGTCTGATTTATTTTTATTAAAAAGCACACAAAAAAATGTAAACGTGGAAGAATTTTTAATTTTGATATACTTTCTGTCAAAAATATTGCGGAAATTGATTATTTAAAAACCCCGCCTTAAACGAGTATCAAAATTTCTTCTGTCGCTAAATTGACTTAACTACCCTCTATATTAATGCGGAATTTGAATGCGATTTGTCACTTAACTTTTTCGCAATGTTCAATTTGGTCGCTTCATTTCAAGTGGGTTTTGTGATTTTTACAGTGAATAAAAATGGATAATGAACAAACAATTTGTCCCAAATTTGGTATTGGAAATGAAACTTCGTTCGCCGAATCGCTAAAAATTTTACAACAGACTTACGATGACCAACTTTTTTCAAAAGCTGTTAAAATATGTTGCAAATTAATTTCTTTCATTAGGTAGAAGACATTAAAAAGAGAATTCGCATAGGGAACTCAAGTCTTTTCCGGAAAATTCTATTGAAAAACATTTTGATTATGATGGATTATTACCCACTGCCATAACAGCATTATTTCGGATGGGAACTACTTTGAAAATGATACAATAAATTTGAATGCATAACCAATTCTGCATATTATATTGACCAATTCCCGATATATTTCAGTACAGAATGTATTAATGTTTCCCTTTAAAGCGTTAAAATTATTTCGTACTTTAAAGGTGATGCCATAAATTTCAATGGATAATAAATCTTGTGGATTTTACTGCCGAATTTCCGATACTTTCTTTTATAGAATGTATTAATGTTTCGCATTAAAGCACAAATAAATGATGTTTGATAATGATTATGTTTGGCTTCCAAATGTTTCACGAATCGCAAGGAGATTCCCAAAAGCTCTGTATTGAAAAACCAAACAGTACAAAATCATCGTCACCGTTATCACCGTAAATCACTGTTTTTTGAGCAGGTTGTAGCAACATTGATTCTAGAATAAACTATGCGGTAATGTGTTCCCGTTTTATTTATTTTCTTCTGTATTTTCATGATAATTTTAATTTAGGATAAGCGGATTATCAGGCCACTGCATCCGATCCTAGTTTTGGGGCTGCCAGCGACCGCTGGGCTGGTGAGTTGAGTCTCAGTATCAGAAGTTACCCACTGGCCTAAGACGCATCGGTGTTAGCATGCCATTTAAGGTTCTCAACTAGTCGTCTTCTTACTTTAGCTACCATCAAACGGATGTCTGGTGGCATTACCAGGGAATACTTGTCGGAAGGTCAGAAGTTGTGAGCTACTTGGGAAATTCTGCAGAGGATCTGGATACTCCCAAGTGAATAACAATCAGAGGACCCAAATTAGAACTTTCCCCATTTTCCCCATTCCGCATGGAGATAAAGAGGAGATTTTTGGTTGCAAACACATGTTACTATGGGCTAAGCAACCGATTCAATAATAAATCCCTCTCTCGATAAAACAAATCTAACTATACCAGACGTTTGTTCCACCTGTATTGTTATATGGCGCAAAATCCTGGGTTGTGACGCAAACGGATGAATCAGTACTGGCAGTTTTCGAGAGAAAAATACTCCGGAAAATATATGGACCCCTCATCGTTAACGGATACTATCAGCGTCGAAAGAATAATGAGCTGTATGAGCTATATGTCGACATCGACGTGATCAAGCGCATTAATATACAGCGATTGCGTTGGCTGGGTCATGTTATGCAGATGGACCCAAATGCTCCAATACGGAAAGTTTTCGACAACGAACTCGATGGCTGGCGCAGAAGAGGACGACCAGGCTTTGGAAGGACCAGGCTTTTGAAAAACTATCGAAACTTGGTGTGACGAATTGGAGGAGAAATGCAGAAGATCGAAGCGCTTGAAATCATTTTCTACGGGCAGCGTATAATAGATAAGTATTCGTATGTCTATTCCAGTCTCCACATAAGAAGAAGAAGAATGTGTCACCGCTCTATTAGCTCTTCCAAGTAATAAGTGCTCTGGAACTACTTCCAAACTACTACTTCTGCTTATACTTCTACTTCTCCATATATTTCTAATGTTGGGTGAAAGAAATCATTTATAGAAAAATCAAAGCAAACCAATACAAAATAAAACGATTTTATATTTTAAAATTATATATAAAATTTATTTCTGAAACAATATATTCGAGAACTGGTTTGAAAGAACAGCTTCATGTTCCAGGTTTGCGAGAAGAAGAACCTGTTGGTTTTGGAACAAATTCAATTAGAAATCATGGATGATTGAACCAAAACTAGAACCTGTTTCCGGGCAATATAAGCAGTTTTTTAATCAATTATTTGTAACTGACAATTTTGCTGCGATGCTTAAACTGACTTAAAGTGATTCCTAGTCAATCAGTAAATTATTTTTTGTGTCCAAATTTAATATATCTCTGAATATTGTAAACATCCACTCTAACTCTACTTATATTAGAGGATTTTTCTTCAAGACAATTTCAATTTTATATAACTTTAATGCCACAACAAAGATGTATAGGTATACAGGATGTCCGTCGGGAAGGTATACTCTCCTATGCTATACTACATCCTATTGGCATATGTACGGCGGCGTAAATGGTCTTGCGAAAGAAGCTCTTGTGTCAACTGAATCTTAAATGGAAACAAATACAAATCCTTGTGCAAAATTGTAGCCAATGTTGTTCTTTGAAGACCAAGCTCCTGAGCACGGCGTCGAATTGAGGTTGATGGATTGTTTTGAACACTTACTTGAGCAGCAGTAATGTTTTCAGCCGATCTTGCAGTACGTTGTGGTCCATGTTTGACTTTATCAGCTACAGAGCCTCTTTCTTCGATATCATTCACTACACGATAAATAGTGCATCTTGTTAGCACGTTGTTTCTCCTAAAAATTTCACGTAACTTTCTCATCGTCACAGCAATCGGTGGTTGATTTTGACAAAATGTTTTAACGATTAAAACACGTCGGATATTTTTCCATAATAAATTTGCCACGCCTCTACTTCACGACTGCCAAATATGAACTGTCAAGCCTAATGTTTACCAAAATGACGGCAAAATATAGTAGCATACCTTTCCGAGGGACACCCTGTATCTGTCTACTAAGGAAGTACACTGTCTGAAAAGAGACTCATTTTGCAATAAAACGGCTGACCATAAAGGCTTAATCTACCATACCATAAATTTAAAAAAAAATAATAATTTTTATCCAGTGAAAAATCTCAAAGGTCCTTAAAATTGATACCCCTAAAAAAACCGAATGCATTTAGAATCCTTAATGTCTTGTCTTTGTTTTAATGTTTAAGTTAATAAAAATGGTCACATTTCATTATATCGCGCGTTCTTTGCCATGAAATGACATACTGTGCGTAGTTTGCTTATATTCCATGCAAAAAAAATTATACGATATGAAAGAATGTGCAAGAATAAAATGAATGAACGAGAGAATATCCTGCTGGCATCCAACGAATTGCCGTCATACCTTTGTGGGCCAATTCTATTATTGTCTAAATTTCACAAAGCAAGTAATTTCCGTTATTCTATCTATCAGATGACATCGCTTCTCTTCTTTCAGATATGCAAAATTACATGTATTCCCACACTGTAAGATTTCCACTCCCCCCCCAAACTAAAGGACAAAGGATTATAAGGATGTGACCGATAGACCAATTACATTTAAATCAATGTTAGTTTCCGATTAGACGTATTCTGATTGTTTTGGGTGTTACCTTAAACATCATCATCATCATCATCATCATTACCATCTTCATCCTCATCGTCGTCGTCGTTTTCCTTTGTTGTGTTAAGAATTTTCAGTTTATTTATAAATCCCAAATATTTGAATCGTACTGAAATACCATAAATTTACTAAGTTTCGGAGAATGTGATTTGAAAACGCAATGAATAGAAGCGAATGTGCTTCTGCAGAATGTCGCAATCAAAAACATTTTCAATTCAATTAATTTTTAAAATTCTTAATCGTAGAAATGTAAAGGGGAGAGAGAAAAAGTAAACGGTTGCACATAAAAACCCTGCAAAAACAGTGGAAGACTCTCAAAAAGAATCACACTTTCACTACTTCTTAACATGCAATCCATGCATATTTATCGCTTCCAAAGAAGCTGTTCTGAAACACTTCCAAAACTACCTTTGTGGGGTAATAAAAAAATTGACTTTATTTTCATTTATGATCCCTAACAATTAAAGCAAACCATGTTCGTATGAAGTACTCAAAAATCCATTTTTTAATAAACACAATATTAGGGTATAGAAGTATATACAGGGTGGGCCATAAGGGTGTTGGCGGTTTAAATATTCAATTAAAAAAAAACTACGCAACATAAAAAAAATATATTTGTATTTTTAAAAAGTAGAAGCATGGGAATTTTTAAGACTTAAAAATAATGTTGTCCAAATGGCTTCCCTCGGCTGCTTGACATTCTTGGAACCGAAGTCGCAAATTGTGGAAAAATCATTGAAAAGTTGTTCTCGGTATTTTGTTACTTTCCTGAATAATGTTCCTCTTCAACTGCTCTAAATTGGTCGAATTATCCTCGTAGACTACCGATTTGAGGTAGCCCCATAGAAAATAATCGCATGGAGAGAGATCGGGGCTACGTGGGGGCCATTCAATATCCCCCTTTCTCGAAATGAGTTTTCCAGGAAAAACATTTTTCAGCAGCTCTATGGATACCCTAGCCGTATGGCATGTGGCCCCATCCTGTTGAAACCACATCCTCGAGGTATTGCCTTG
>JAHXMU010020256.1:0-13675 GCA_019455685.1 Philornis downsi
TAAACATGTAAGTATAATAAATAAAAGTGGTCAGATTCCTTTGGTTGAATAAAAATTTTCCTTGTTTGAAGGGGAAAACACAAGAATACAACGTAGGATGCAATAATGCTACCTGGAAAAAGGGAACCATGTAAAATTGAAAGAATTGTGGAATCTTTTTGCGGCTTAGTAATTTCCACGTGAGTTCCATCAATGCATCCTACTACACCGGGAATACCAAATTTTTGCATGAAGTGGCGCTTAGACAAATTATGTTCATCAACTGTTCATCAATTTAATCCACCTAGGATAAATATATTCTTCTAGAACAATAAGCACTCGATTTAAAATTTTGCAGGAGGTGCTCCGTGCTAAGGCCACATTAGTGTCTTTTCCGACCCCTCGTTGAAATCCTCCTTTTGCTAAAAATCTTAATGTGGCAGCAAGCTGTAATTCTGCCGGAATGGATGACTTGGGCAGCCTCAATTTTATGCAATGTAAAATGTTACGAAATGCATCTTTGTTGATGCGATAATTTTGTAAAAACCTTATAGTTTTTATTAAAAGTATATTGAATGTACTTAAGTACATACATGTGTGTACTTAGGTAGTGTCGCCCATATCCAGAGGATTTGAGTGATCCCGCAAAACTCGCCTTTGTAATTTTGCTTGCGTATTCATTGGTTTGGTATACAGTGGACACTAACACCGCATTCATTATTTATTTATCGTTTAATTATTTATTTGTCCTCATTATTTATTTATCCTTTAATTTTATGCACAAAAAATCACAAATAGTAGTTTTAATAACTAAATTTTATTTTCAAGTCAATATCAGATGTTTACAACTTCTGTTTTCGAACTTCATTTCATATGAGGAAATGAAACAACAAACCACGTCATTTGCAGAACATGCAAAACGAAACGTTAACTTTTCAAATCGTATTTCACTTTAATTCCACTACTTTTTTGGAACATACCTGTAAAACTATATACGAGGTATTGTTCGCTAGTGAAATAAATTCGCGGCATTGCCAGCTTTCACTGTCTTGTTTTCTAACACTGAAATCGAAACAACTTATGCTTCTACGTCGTCAACTAAAATGTATGTAATCTATGTATGTAATTTTGACAATCATTTTAAGCGAGCTTCTTACGGGGGACGTCTCAAATCTAGCCAAACCGACGTATAAATGGTACCAGCAGTTTGAAAACCAAAATAATTTTGGTGTAAAGTGTCAACCGTATAAAACATATGTTTTAAGTTTCATCTGTATATAGGAAGTTTCTAGAATTGCATTTAAGATAGCAAGTCGTGTTTTTTTTACACCGATTATATAACCTATTGTTATCTCTTTTTCACCTGTTATCTAAATAAAAACATTGTAGAAGTAAGTTTACGTTAAGCAACACTATTCTGTAAAAGTTTTTGCCTTTATCGCACCCATTATTTAAATATGTGTTTTCTTTTATCTTTCAACATTTTAATATGTTCGATAATATATTTACAAAATTCTGAAATTGTGTAATTTTTTGTTACTATTTCTTTTCACAAGTTTGCAAATGCATTAACGAACATATTATAAAAATGTAAGATATTACGATTTCAGTGTTGAAAACCAACAAAGGTTGACGTTGCCACTTAATAAGCTTTTCCTAGCAAAAATCCCAGTACTATCTGGCAGAACAATTTATCTTCAAATTCCACGACTTTGTTTTTATATGGAGTTTCACCTCAAAAAGTCGGCATTGTATCAGTCTTAAGTTGGTAGCACTGTGATAGACATCTGTACAAAATTTCTCAGCATTAATGTTTGAGCCACGCTTGATTTTGTAAGACACAAAAAATTATTTTGGCGACTTTAAAATGTGTAATTTTGTTGAACAAAAAAAACATATTTTGTTTACGAAATGCAATTTCTGTTACGGAAACGTTTAGAATGTTGTAGAAAACCTTCAGTAAATACACTTTGTAAAAAATTAATGTTTGCCAGTGACATAAATAGTTGAAAGAAACATTATCCTATACAAAGTTTGATGCTCAAAATACATCAATTAACAATTATGCGTAAAGATGGTGATATTTCAAATGTATCAGGCAACTTCATATTAAATGATATTTTGGTCTTCAAACGTCTCGCATCTCTCATCAAAATACGTGAAGAGATGATTTCAGGCTACCAGCAGGCAGTAGTGAAAAGATCATTTTGGGATAATTATTGGTAAAACCATAAAAAATATTGTAAATAACAAACTTTAAAATACAATAATATACAACAACATTACTGTTATGCAAATGTTGTATACTTTAATAGCAGAAAATTATGATTTACAATAAGAGTTTACTGCATTTATTAGAATTTATTATTATTAGGAATTTATTTATATATATATACAGGGTGATTTTTTAAGATTTAAGTTTTCCAGGTTGACAGCACTGGTTGATAACGGCGTCCAAACGTCATCTGTCAAAGTGAAAAGTATACAATATACTCTGCCATTTCATCATGGAAAGACTAACAAACGAGCAACGATTGGAAATCATTGAAATTTATTATCAAAATTCGTGTTCTGTGACAAATATGCATCGTCTGATACGACCATTTTATGGTCGTCATAATCGACCTGCTGAATCAACAATTCGTGCTGTTATCTCCAAATTTCCACCAAATTTACTTTGTTAGACATAAAACCAATGACTCGCATGCCCAGAGTGTGTACTGAGGAAAATATTGCAGCCGTAGCGACCAGTGTTAATGACAATCGTGAAATGTCAATTCGTCGCCGTTCTCAGCCATTGGGCATGTATTACTCAACCACAAGGAAAATTTTGGGTTTGAAAGCCTATAAAATTCAACTCACGCAAGAATTGAAGCCGAATGACCTACCACAACGTCTAATTTTTGGTGAATGGGCCTTACAAAAGCTCAATGAAAATTCGCTGTTTTATCGAAAAATTGTTGTCAGCGATGAGGCTCATTCCTTACTGAACAGATACGTAAACAAGCAAAACAGTCGCATCTGGAGTGATGAACAGCCACATGCCATCCATGAATTACCGATACATCCCGACAGTCTGGTGTGGTTTATGGTCTGGTGGCATCATCGGTACATTTTTCTTCAAAGTTGATCGTGGAAGAAACGTTACCGTCAACGGCGAACTATATCCAGCCATGATATGCGATTTTTTTTGCCTCAATTGGCTGATTTGATATTGGTTGACATGTAGTTTCATCAGGACGATGCAACATGCCACACAGCTCGTGAAACAATGGATATGTTGAGGCATGAATTTGGTGAGCAGCTTATCTCTCGATTTTGCCCTGTGAGTTGGCCGCCAAGATCTTGCGATTTAACGCCTCTTGATTTTTTCTTGTGGCATGTATGTACCCATAAGTCGTCACCAGTTATGACCTTTCTAAGCAAATCTGGATTATCGTTGACGTTATTCAACAATTCCTGAGGGATGCTCATGCGATGTTGTTTTTGTTCAAAATTCAGCAATTTTGGAACGAACTTCACTGCCATAGGCTTCATGTCCAAAATTTCCGAAAAGATTGCAAGGCATGAGCCAACCGATATGCCGACATCCTCAGAAACTTCTCTAATTGTGATTCGACGGTTCTCCATAACAATTTTTTTCACTTTCTCAACATTTTCATTGGTTGTTGATATGCTGGGGCGTCCAGAGCGAGCGTCGTCATTCATATCTTCTCGACTTTCCGTGAAAAGCTTGTACCACTTTTAAACATGTTTTTGACTCAGAGTACTCTCACCGTATGCCACTGTCAACATTTCAAGTGTTTTTGAGCATTTAATTCCATTTTTGATGCGACATCTTTGATCAATTTTTTGCAATAGCAGAAAATCGCCGAACACGCAAAACACTTGTCTTATTTATACCTCTCACAAACAAACTAAACATGCTATATGGATAAAAGCGTCAACATATTTGCGAGAAGAGTGTACCAACATAAAGAAAAAAACTAATAATCGAATGTCGAATGTACGTAGTCCGCGAAATTTGAAAATTTACATTTTTTTTTTTTTTGAATTTACACTTTATATTATTCCAAAATGCAATGATTTGTGGCGGGGGGCGCAATGACCTCCCCCTGAAACATGTAGTGCTACGCCAATGTATACACCTCTATCGCATCAAATTAAATACAGACGACCAATCAATCGGTGCCTCGCAACACCCATCATATCATTATTATAATGTGAGGCAAATAACAAAATAAGTACATATGATTATACTCGTGTAGACATCTCCTAGTGAAACTTCCGCGTCATTGACAGCTTTTTCTTTTTTTTTTAGCAAATTGACTTAATGTAAGATGTTGTAAGATTCGACTCACCTTTGTGCATCTGCGGTTGTGTTTTTGTTCCCATTATGGAAAATGTTCTCTTTCGCGACTTAAGTATTTTCGCCAACGTGAATGTGAAATGTGATTCGATTCCGATTGTATAACCTTAGGAATGTTGCACTTGTATTGTGTTGTCGTTGTTGTTGTCGTTAGTAATAATTAATAAATATTGTATAAAAAAATATGTTTATTTGTTTGCTCTGTTTCTGTTTTTTTTTTTTGTATGTCGTTTAACAGCCACTTTTAGTTGTAGAAGGTAATAAAAAACAAACCAATATATTTACTAAAATGCGTTGAACAGAACGCGTTTAAGTGCACTTTGCTTTAGTTTTTAGTTTCACTTTATTATATTTATGTTTCTAATCGGAGGTTTAACTTTAGAACTCGAAGGTCGTGAAGTTTTAACTAGTGTTTTAGTTGTTGTGATCTCTTTTATTTGAGTGTCACTTTTTTTTTCTTTTGGATTTACTTAATAGGATTATATAGATTTTTTAGCACTTGCTTATTAATTGACAAATAACAAAAAAATGAACGATTTGCCTACTGCTGGTTACGCGCGCGCCTTCTTGTTTATTTAGATGACAACTTTTTTTAACTTTTAATGGTTTAATATTATTTGTTTGACGTTTAGAACTTTAGCGGGGCGGAACGAATGGAGCGCATCGGTATCTACAACAGTTGACTGGAATAACGAACAACGAATGGTCTTCCAGGTGGTCTCGGTTTAAGCGGTGGTGCTCGTCTACGTTTCAGACTAATCGTTGGAGTCCACTGATGATGATGGCTAAATTCAAAATAATCCTCCATGTGGTTGGTGTGTCGGTCAAATTCGACGTCTGTCTGAAATTTGTAAAATGAAATCAAAACAAAACAATTAATAATTTGTACATTAGCTTACTGTAGGGGTGTGTAAAAACATGTTTGACGCTTTCGTAATGCAGGGGGTAATCACACCCTGAATCAAAAGAAAGAGGTTTAACAATTTTTTAATTATTCATACTTAGATGTGTCATTGTCTGCTGGCTTACTTACCTAAGACCACATTAAGTGAAAAGTTTTACAAAAATTCTAGGACCCCTAATTATGTCGGTGGAGCAGGATAACATTCATTATCAGGGTTAAACGAAAAAAAGGTGTCACTTTCGAATTTCTCAAGGTAAATTAAATTTCCACCAGCATGGGAATGAATATCTATTGATTTTGTTGCGACATTTCGTTGACATGTTAAAAGGAATTTGTCAATTATGTTAAGTTTAACACATGATGAGTACACATATGAATATTAATCAATAGCTCAATTAATTATCTATAATAACGATAGTCTTGAATAACAAAATTGTGATTCTTACTTTTGAAGCGTATGATTCATTTGGTAAGGGGGGACGGCCATGGGTTGGTAAAGTTTACACCGTTTACTTATTTGCACACCAAAGTTATAGAAATAAATTCAAAACATGCATACTGTGTTTGTTTGGGCATTAAATTAATGTTATTTCTTTGCTCTAAATTGAAAAACTAATACCAGTTCTTCCAGTTTATCTTAAAGGTTACCATAGAATAGGATCGATAAAGCCAATACTTTGTATTTTTTCTGGCGATTTTTGGCCCAAAAAATGCGGTAATGTCGAATGAAACTTGACAAAATCGTATTCACTTTACTAAAAATGCTTTTTGGTCATTGTCTTCTAAACTAATTTATATCTAAACTAATAATTTGATTAATTTAATTTAATTTTTTTTTTTGTTCAGGGTTGTAATTTTAAGCCTTAAGATCGATTTGATTAAATTACAATATTACAACCTATCTTCTCCATAATTCAATAACAAATGCTTTATACAACTTTACAACACTAATGTTATAAAAAACTTTATGTATCTTAATAGCAGAAAAATATGATTTACAATATAACGGCCTACTTCACTTATTAGAATTTTTCACTTTGTATGTTTTTCGTCCTAAAATACGGAATTATAACTGTAATTGGAATGTACAACTACTCCGTAATACAGGGTGTTCGTCTCGAACGTATACTACCTTGTTTGTTTCTAATTTTTGATAAAATGACAGAGATTGGATCTTATATTGATAAATGTTTTATTTAATGTCGGCATTTATGTATGGAATACAACATCAGATAAATGTCCGCCTCTGTTAGCCTCACAAATGCGAGCCCTTTTGAGCACATTTTTCATTACATTCTCACAGATTTCACGCAGTATTTCATTAATTTCATCCCGAATATTTTGTTTGAGTTGCTCAAGCATTTCAGGTTCGTTTACATAAACCTTGCTTTTCAGATATTCCCACAAAAAGAAGTCCGGAGCAGACAAATCAGGCGACCGTGGAGGTCAATCAACATCACCATTTCTTGAAATAACTTATTGTGGAAAGAGGTCTCGCAGTAATTCCATTGTAATCCTGGCTGTATGCGATGTGGCACCATCTTGTTGATACCATATGTTAGTCAAGTCCAAAGCATGCAGTTGTGGCGTTGAAAAGTTTTCAATAATATCACGATATCGCTCCCCATTGACAGTTACCGTTACGCCATTTTCAGTTTCAAAGAAGAAAGGCCCAATGATTCCTCCTGACTAAATTGCACACCAGACTGTCACTTTTAATGTCTGCAAAGGTGACTGATGAATAATTTGAGGGTTTTTCATTGCCCAGTACCGACTATTCTGTTTATTTACATATCCATTGAAATGAAAATGTGCCCCGTCACTCATTATAATTTTTTTATGAAAATCGGGGTTGTCATGGGCGAGCTGTAACATCCTATTGGCATATGTACGGCGGTGTAACTGGTCTTGTGGAAGAAGCTCTTGTGTCAACTGAATCTTAAATGGAAACAAAATCGAATCCTTGTGCAAAATTGTGGCCAAAGTTGTTCTTTGAAGACCAAGCTCCTGAGCACGATGTCGAATTGAGGTTGACGGATTGTTTTGAACACTTTCTTGAGCAGCAGTAATGTTTTCAGCCGATCTTACAGTACGTTATGGTCCATGCTTGGCCCTAACAGTTACAGATCCTCTTTCATCGAAATTATTCACTACACGATAAATAGCGCGTCTTGTTGGCACGTTGTTTCTCCCAAAAATTTCACGTAAGTTTCTCATCGTCACAGTAATCGATGATTGATTTTGATAAAATGTTTTAACGATTAAAACACTTTGGTTTATCGAATATTTTTCCATAATAAATTTGCCACGTCTCTACTTCACGACTGCCAAATATGTACTGCCAAGACTAATGTTTACCAAAATGGCGGCAAAACAAAGTAATATAATTTCCCGACGGACACCCTGTATTAACAAAATTTCTTTGCTTGATTTGAAATTGATATATATTTTTTTTGCGTGGAATATATGATGGCGTATGGAATATGACCGACTTAACAAAGAAGACACAAAAAAATTGGGAACATTTTTCTTTATTTTTCAACATAATTTCCTTTTAGCCCAACACATTTTTTCCAACAATATTCAAAGCTTCTACACCCTGTTTATAGTAAGAACAGTCAAACTCCTTAAAACAGCCATCAACTGCAGACTCCACCTCTTCACTGTTGGTAAATCTTTTACCACCGAGCCATTTTTCCAAGTTTGGAAATAGACAATAGTCCGAGAGAACTAAATCTGGCGAATAAGGCGCGTGATGAAGCAATTCGAATTTTAATTCATTAATTTTGGCCATCGAAATAGTGAATGTGTGAATTGGATCATTGTTTTTATGAAACAACACTTTCTTTTTTGCCAAATGCGTCCTTTTTTGATAATTTCATCACGCAACGCTTCAATAAATTAGCATAATATTCACCGTTGATGGTTTTGTTTTTCTGAAGATAATCAATAAAAATAATCCCATACGCATCCCAAACAAATAGATGCCATGACCTTGCCTGCAGATGGAATCGTCTTCGTCACTCCGTTGACTGTTCCTTTGTCTCAAATATAAAGTGGTGGCCCCTCGTTTCATACATGGCTGTAAATCGACAGGAAAATTCGGCTTTATTGCTGTGAAACATCGCCAAACGCTGTACTGAAACACTTTCACGACGCTGTTTTTGCTCTGTTTAAAGCAAGCGCGGCACCCATTTAGCGCAAAGCTCTTTAATCTTCAAATCTTCGGTCAATATACGATGTATATCACTTTTTAAAATGCCTATCATTTCAGCTAGCTAGCTAGCGTGCACCTTCCTCCGACGATTATCCAATATCATTTTGTGGAGTTTCTTAACCGTGTCTGGCGCGGACATATCAATTGGTGGACCACTACGGTTTTCGTCTACGCAGCTCGTCGGGCCTCGTTTAAACTCTGCTACCTAATATTCTACAGTCGTAAATAAAGGAACAGGCTCCCCCAGAGTGGAATTTAGCTTGGTTTTAATATTGGTTGGACTGGGACCTAACGAATCTAAACATTGAATTACATAGCGGTGCCAATTTTTCCATGCTTACTTTTGATGACTCAAATAAAAGTACTAAACAACGTGGCGCCTTCAAAGTTAAAACATATGTTTTATAAGATTGCCACCTTTCACCAAAATAATTTTTTTGCAAACTACTGGCACCATCTATACGTCAGGTCGACTGAATTTTAGAACGCCCTCGTATCCTCAAATAACAAAACGCTTCCGATGGAGGGAGGTGTCAAGGTTCGGTTCTATTTTACAAGTCTTGGAATTTAATAACCAAAAATAAACTTTTTGATTAGTTAGCTCAACAAGAATGATTGAATTCCTTTCTAAATTGTTATTTGATATAGTTTAACCTCATCCTTTTCATTTCTCTAATATTATTTGAAATTCTGGAAAACCTTCATCGACTTATAATACCAATGTCCTGTGGAGGTATGGATCTTTTGCTGTCAACGTTTTTAATAGATTTTACATAGTTAACGAATAAACTTTAGAAAAAATTATGACTACTTTTAACTGTAATCACAGTCTTTTTTATTCACCTTGGATATGTCGTTTAAAGGTTATTATCAAATTCCATTTTTGTACGCCACTCACTCACACGACTGTGCAGCGACATCGGCCAGTGCACAGGTAATGATGGCCAAGTCTAAGTGTTCTGCATACGGCTTCTGTGACCGAGCGATACCTTAGTAGTTGAAGCGGGGAATGAATCCTTTAAAAACTTACGAATGTATTCTATAAATACAATCGACAGCAGCATATGCAAGTGTTTGTAAATGTATTTGTCTGCCCGTCATATTTGTTATCGATGAACGATGACCATATATCGGTTATTAAATGTGTGAAAATATGTGTCAAAGTATGTGTTCTTGTCTTGTTCCGTTTTTATATATCACGTATGTAAGAATTAAAATAAATCTTCGAGTGTGTGGGTGTAATTATATTTATGGGAACATTTAGATTTTAAACTCTAATGGTTACATGGTCACCTCAAAACCTTGGTTATGAATATTAATATGAAATAACGATAAACGCCTTTTTCTGGTGTATCCAACAAAGGCTCCATTTCATTGTTTAATGTTGGAATATTGAGATACCAGGCATCATTGGAAAAAAGTTGCCAAAATGGTTCAGGACCAATGACATTGATATTACACTTCTGGGTCCAAAGGTAAGACCAGTTTTAATTTATTTTCTTTTCAACAAAAATTATGTCTCTTTCATCGCCTCTAAAGTATTCCTTTCGGACACAATCTGGTTTTACCAAAAACATCAAGTAATGACGAAATTAGTTCAAAAGTTTTAAACGAATGCGCGCTAGAAGTACATATGTCCTTATTTGGTTAATATATTCAACAATATAATAACAACAGCCCTGTATCCTGATATTTTGAAAGTGCTTAAAATAATTCCAATTTCGAAAGAAATAAACACCTCTTCGTTTGATAAGTGTAGGCCTATATCTTCGCTATCCGTCTTTGATAAAATATTTGAAAAAATCATATTTTCACAGCTCTCAAAATATCTCGAAAGCGAAAGTTACTTTCAGAAAGTCAATATGGTTTCAGAAAAAATTACGGAACTGAAGAAGCCATAATTAATGTCGGAGTGGGTGCTGTTCTCTATGACCTTTCAAAAGCCTTTGATGTTGTAGATCACTCTATATTATGTGAAAAAATTATGTACTATGGCATATGTGATAGGGAATTTGACCTTATAAAACATTATTTATGTAATCGACAACAGTACGTACAGATTAATGAAAGTAAAAGTTCGCTGAAGACAGTACAGTGTGGAGTTCCACAAGGAAGTGTGTTGGGACCGTTACTATTTAAAATATATATCAATGATACAGGGTGTATACTGCTTTATTTTGCCGCCATTTTGGTAAACATTAGTTTTGAGAGTTCGTATTTGGCCGTCGTGAAGTAGAGACGTAGCAAATTTATTATGGAAAAATATTCGCCAAACCAACGTGTTTTAATCGTTAAAACATTTTATCAAAATCAATCAACGATTACTGTGACGATGAGAAAGTTACGTGAAATTTTTGGGAGAAACAACATGCCAACAAGACGCGCTATTTATCGTGTAGTGAATAATTTCGAAGAAAGAGGGTCTGTAGCTGATAGGGCCAAGCATGGACCACAACGTACCGCAAGATCGGCTGAAAACATTACTGCTGCTCAATAAATTATTCAAAACAAGCCATCAACCTCAATTCGACGCCGTGCTCAGGAGCTTGGTCCTCAAAGAACATCTTTAGCCACAAGGATTTGCATTTGTTTCCATGTAATATTCAGTTGACACAAGAGCTTCTTCCACAAGACCATTTGCGCCGACGTACATACGCCAATAGGATGTTACAGGCCGACCATGACAACCCCAATTTTCACGAAAAAATCATAATGAGGCACATTTTCATTTGAATGGATATGTAAATAAACAGAATAGTCGGTTCTAGGCAATGGAAAACCCTCAAATTATTCATCAGTCACCTTTGCATCCATTAAAAGTGACAGTCTGGTGTGCAATTTGGTCAGGAGGAATCATTGGACCGTACTTCTTTGAAACTGAAAACGACATCACGGTTACTGTCAATGGGGAGCGATATCGTGATATGATTGAAAACTTTTTAATGCCACAACTGCATGCTTTGGACTTGATTAACATATGGTATCAACAAGATGGTGCCTCATCGCATACAGCCAGGATTACAATGGATTTACTGCGAGACCTCTTTCCACAACAAGTTATTTCAAGAAATGGTGATGTTGATTGACCTCCACGGTCGCCTGATTTGACTGCTCCGGACTTCTTTTTGTGGTGATGTCTGAAAAGCAAGGTTTATGCAAATAAACCAGAAACATTTGAGCAACTCAAATAAACTATTCGTGATAAAATTAATGAAATACCGCGTGAAATGTGTGAGAATGCAATGAAAAATGTGCTCAAAAGGGCTCGCATTTGTGAGACTAACAGAGGCGGATATTTATCTGATGTTGTATTCCATACATAAATGCCGACATTAAATAAAACATGTATCAATATAAGATCTATTCTCTTTCATTTAATCAAAAATTATAAACAAGGTAATATACTCTCCCGACGGACACCCTGTACCTCACACTTTGTTGCCCTATGTTGACACAGTTTGCGAAATATTTGGTATTAACCAAAAGATCTGACAACAAGAAAGCATCAAAAAAATGGTAGACAAAAGTCGAGTTTTAAAAGATAAAAGCCGATTTTTCGACTTTTCCACAACACAAAAGTGAAAGTAAAAATTTCTAAAGAGTGTTCCAGCAAAAACGCAAGATTTAAATTTGGCGCCGTTATCGTGAAATGATAACCAGTTTTTTTTCGTGCCTAGAATTGAAGAAATGAATGTGGAGGGCATGTGGTTTCAACAAGACGACGCCACATGTCATACAGCCACAGAAACAATTCAATTGCGGCATCAGTCATTTCCCGGTCGTGTTATTTGGCGTTTTAGAGACCAGAATCAACCGCCTAGGTCGTGCGATTTAACACCATTAGACTTTTTTCTTTGAGGTTTTTTGAAGTCGATGGTTTACGCGAATAAGCCGACGACGACTCAAGCCAAAAGAGGAAATTGGACGCTGCATTAATGAAATACCGCAGCATTTATGCAAAACGGTCATTAAAAATTTCATTAAAAGATCGCGTGTGTGCCAGCAAATCGGCCATCTGCCCGATGTATTGTACAATACATAACCTCATTCTGTCTACTTTACGATATAATAAAGTTTTACGATTTTTTTTTAAGTATCTGTGTTTTATTTAAAATTTAAATCTTGCGTTCCTGTTGGGATACCCTTTACTTTTTCCTGCCAAAAGTCGGCGAAATTCGATTTAAACGATTGTGGAAGACATCAAAATGTTTCACATTTGTTACAAAATCAAAAAAAGTTTGCTTGTTACAATAAAACGAAATAAATCGGAACTATATTATAATTAAGTCCACTAGTTTTAAATTCGATTATAACAACGTATATTTATAAAAATATGAAATAATCAGACTTTCAAACTACGAAAATATAAGTGGAAGTAAATAAGCATCTGCTTAGAGACATTTAGGATAAATTACAGTAATTATGAATAAAAAATGAATTATGAAACATAAAATGAAGCCTAAAAGATAGGGCTTGTAAATACATTCTGATTATAATACCTACTAAATATAAATAAAGAGATAAATATGACAATAACAAGTACATAAATGAATATAAACAATTACGAACAGATATTCATTTATTTAATACAATTGTTCTGTTGTTGCATCGCTCATTCACCTGTAATGTTGACCTTAATGACTAACCGTGTGGCCGGTTACCTGCTGGCACGCAGTCAAACGTTTTAATTGTAATAAAATAAAACCAGTGAATTGAAAGCAAGTAAAACACGATTAGTCGAAAAAGACGGAATTGATATAAGTAATGGCACATGTTTATCATCGAATATCACATTCGAAAAGTTATCAGTTCATCTTTTTAACGTAATTCTACGTTATAATTTAACGCGTGATATTGTTTATCAATTGTGTCTGGTGGTTTTGCAATTGTCATCAAACAACACGATCCGATCTATGCAGGGGCTACACAAATAGAAAATACATTAAAGAAAATTAAAAATTATTCGCACTTGCAGCAGTAACGTCTAATCAAGCATAGGCCAGATTAGAGTTTTCAGCAATTGCTCATGACTGGTTTCCCTCGCTCGATTCTTTTGTACGCAAAGTGTGGAATTTTTCAATAAATCTGTTAACTTATGAGAAAAGCATTTGCCAGAAGGTCTAATATTTATTGAAATGTGTGGTTAATCGATTAAACTGGCTAATACAGGGTTGCCCATATTCGACGGACCCATCTGGCAACGCCA
>JAHXMU010020260.1:0-22090 GCA_019455685.1 Philornis downsi
AAATCTTCTGGATCACAAAGTAGTTTGCAACGCAGTCAGAGTTTTAAGGGCTCTGATTTATCAAAAGCTGGAATGGAGGAACAACGAAAAATTTCTACGCAATCAGCACCTGGGGAGGAAGTACAGACGCCTCTAGGGCAAAGTTCCATCGCGACAGGAGCTCTGAATCATCTAAAGGTACCGCCATTGGCTACCACGCCAGCTACGCCTGCTGGCAATATTGTAGATTTACAAGGAAAAATAACCCAAACTCCCACATCAGCTTTAACACAACAGGGGCCAGATCTTGGCGATGCCATTCCTTTGAACAGTACAGAACAATCAGCTCCTGCAATTTTTATAGAACCAGCCTCACCCCCAACACCGACGGCAAACGAGGAAAATTCGGAATTACGTCCCCAGTCTCCTCAGTCACAAGGAGGGAGCAGCGAATACATAAATTCAGTGGGAGTTCGCTTCACTCAACAGAACTCTATTGATGGCTCGGAGGGAATGGCTCCTTTGGTTCCCTACGGATTGCCCTGTATTCTGGAGCTCTTCCGTTTCTTGATTTTGCTGTGCAATCCTTTAGACAAACAAAATACTGACACTATGATGCACATGGGTCTAAGCTTATTAACTGTGGCTTTCGAAGTAGGTGCCGATAACATCGGAAAGTATGACTCATTGCTGCAGTTGGTTAAAGATGATTTGTGCCGGAATTTATTTGCTGTAAGTACTGGCCTCCATAATCTAATGACGTTTTTAAATCCAATTTTTTAACAGTTAATGAGCTCCGAACGTTTAACCATATTTGCTGCTGATTTGCAAGTATGTTTCTTGATGTTAGAATCGTTGAGAGGTCATTTAAAGTTTCAACTGGAAGCTTACCTCAAGAAGTTGTCGGAGATCATAGCCAGCGACAATCCAAAAACAGCTTACGAAATGCGCGAATTAGCTTTAGACAATCTGCTGCAATTGTGGCGAATTCCTGGCTTCGTAACCGAGCTCTACATAAATTATGACTGTGACTTGTATTGCAGCGACTTGTTCGAGAGTATTACAAATCTGTTGTCGAAGTACACTCTCTCGGCCACAAATGCCATTTACAATACCCATATCATCGCTATGGACACTTTGATATCAGTCGTGGATAGTATAGAAGGTAATTGCGCGGCAGCCAAGAACGTCAACGGTGCGCCTGTGGCCAATGCTGATAACTCAAATGGCTTGTCATCACAAAGTAACTCCCATAGGCACTCTCGTCATAATTCCGGTCTTGAAGGCATCGTTATTGACGATGGCAATGCTTTGGATGATACAAAAGTGGAGAATATTTCAAAATTCATCAATTCCTCGACACGTTTACGTTTATTGTCGGGCGACACAGCTGCTGAGAAAGCCATAACTCGTGATTATTTGAAAGATATAAAACAAAAAAAACGGATTCTCAGCCAAGGTACAGAACTCTTCAATCAGCGCCCCGAGAAGGGTATTCAATTCCTGCAAGAAAATGGTATTTTAAATGGCCAATTAGATCCCATGGAAGTGGGCCTATTCTTGCGAGAAAATCCAGGACTTGATAAGAAAATGATTGGCGAGTATATCTCGAAAAAAAAGAATGTCGATTCCAAGATTCTAATGAACTTTGTGGAGTCGTTTGATTTTAAGGGTTTGCGCGTCGACGAAGCTTTGCGTTTGTATTTGGAAACCTTCCGTCTCCCGGGAGAGGCACCCTTAATATTTTTGGTCTTGGAGCATTTTGCAGAGCATTGGCACGTAAGACTTACTATGATCATGCGACTCATGTTTATTATTTCGCTGTTGGAATTTGTCACATTTGCAGAAACAAAATGGTGAACCTTTTGCTAACACGGATGCTGCTTTTAGTTTGGCCTATTCCATTATTATGTTAAATATGGATCAGCATAACTCGAATGCAAAGCGCCTGAATATTCCTATGACCCAAGAGGATTTTCTTAAGAATTTAAGAGGCTTAAATGGTGGCATGGATTACGACCAGGACGTTCTGGCTGCCATTTACAATGCCATTAAGTAAGGAGTTTATAGTTGGGCACAGAATTAAATTGCTAATTTTTGCGTCCATTTTTTGTATCGGTTTCTTCTCCAGGAATGATGAAATTGTTATGCCAGCAGAACAAACTGGTTTAGTGCGAGAAAATTACTTGTGGAAGGTGTTGTTGAGACGTGGTTCAGGTCCTGATGGCGATTTCACATATGTGCACGATTCCACATATGACATGGAGATCTTTAATGTCATTTGGGGGCCATCACTCAGCTCTTTAAGCTTTATGTTTGACAAGAGTAGCGAAAATGGTTATCAGAGAACTTTAACAGGTAAAACACGGTCTCAATGGTCAGCTATGTATATACTATCGTTTGAATGTATAAATTCCGTTTTCTAGGTTTCACAAAATGTGCCGGCATTTCTGCTTTCTACAATCTCCACGAAGATTTCGATGCTCTAATTTTGACTTTATGCAAATTTACCACTATTCTCAGTTCGGCTCAGCAGGAAACTCCTCATCCAGTTGTTAACGAAATTGTGCAAGCGGTTAACTTTGGCTTGAATCCTAAGGCCCAAGCGGCTATGCGCACCGTGTTCGCTTTGGTGCACGATTATGGTGATTGTTTACGAGATGGCTGGCGCCACATACTAGATTTATATTTACAACTTTTTCGTCTAAAGTTATTGCCAAAGTCTTTAATGGAAGTCGAGGATTTCTGCGAACCAACGGGCAAAGCCCAGTTAGTGTTGGAGAAACCAAGTCAGAAACAAGAGTCTGGGTTATTTTCCAGCCTATACTCGTACCTCTCTTCCGAGGGTCAGCGCGAACCTTCTCATGAAGAACAGGAATTTATAAAAATTGGCAAAAAGTGCATCAAAGAGTGCCAACTGGATCAAATGATCCAAGAATCCAAGTTTGTACAGCTGGAATCATTACAAGAAATGCTGAAACATGTTTTGGGTTCGCTAAGAGCTCCAAATGCCCACAAATCGATTGGCATGCCCTATTGCGAAGATATTATTGTGTTTTGGATGGAGTTTCTGGTGAAAATTGTCATCTACAATCGAGATCGCATGATTCCATTGTGGCCATCAGTTCGTGATCAAATGTACCTTTTGCTTATGGGGGGATCCTCTTGTGGCTACGATTATTTGTTGAATCGTTGTATAGTAGCTATGCTCAAGCTTGCTATTTACCTGATGCGCAACGAGGAGTTGTGTCCCATTGTTTTGAAATCATTGAAAATGTTGCTGATGCTCAAACCGGCCGTAATTGTGAGAATTTCAAAACAAATTTCGATTGGTATGTACGAATTGCTCAAGACATCGGCTCAGAATATTCATTCCGAACAAGATTGGCAAATTGTTTTCACTATACTCGAGTGTGTGGGTGCTGGCGCCGAACCACCTGAGTACGATGACGCCTCATTGCCGATACCAAACGGATTGGCCGCCAAATCTGATGGAGCGCTAAGTAGTGAAGATGATTCAGGTTTAGCAGACAGGGGATATATATCAGACTCTGAATTGAGCAGTAAACAGTCATTGCAAAAGCAACAACAACAGCAACAAAACTCCAACACAAGCAGTCCCTTCCCCTCAAGCCCCACAGGGGAAAACTGGATATTGGTTAATAAGGATACTGATCTAGCAGCCTCATCAAGGTAAAATTATTAATATTTTGTGTTTTGAGAGCTTTAACATTTTCTTTCATTTTAGACCTCAATCCCCACCAGATTTGATTAGCGTTGCCCCACCTCTTTCTAATCTTGTGTACAATTGCAAACTTTTGGATCACATGCCATTTGCTTTGTTCAAGTGCTGGGATTCATTGGCGTTCATAGTGCGCAACGTTGCCCACATTACGCCGTACAACTTTGAGAGTTGTGTTAGATGTATCCGCACATTTGTGGAAGCATGCCGCGATGGTGGTATACGTCAGCGTAGGAAACTGGATGCTTCCTTAGCTGCCAGCACTACACAAAAGAAGAAGGCAGGTAATAGGCGCAATGACCGCTCCAACGAACGTAGCAAGCATGATGTTAACGCTGTGGATGCAAGTGGCGATGGGGAAAATGGCGACGAATCGGACTTGGCCCAGCGATATGAAACTTTATCAATACAATTACTCGATCTTATGTATACCCTGTATACGAGAACTGCCCAAATATTCCGCTGGTGGGCCGAAGAAGGTTGCGCGGTACCCCAGTGTTCGGCGCTCTGGGCCCAGGGCTGGTGTCCTCTATTACAAGGCATAGCCCGATTGGCAATGGATAGACGGCGTGAGGTTAGAACGTATGCCATATCTTGCTTACAACAAAGAGCTTTATTAGTACACGATCTGCAAACACTTTCTGGTACAGAATGGGCTTCATGCTTCCAGCAGGTTCTCTTCCCCCTGCTAAACGAATTACTACCGGAAAGTTCCGCTATTGCCCATTTAGATGCCGTACTATTGGAGGAATCAAGAATACGCACAGCCACAATAATGTCTAAAGTATTTCTGCATCATTTGACGCCCCTCATTGAGCTGGGCAGTGCATTTAATGACCTGTGGATACAAGTATTGGATTATATCGAGAAGTTCATGAAAGTAGGGTCTGATATGTTGTCAGAACAAATGCAAGAAATATTAAAGAATATGCTACTGGTAATGCATTCTGTGCGTGTATTTCACAACAATGATGGTACGTTAAATTTAGTACTGTGGGAGTTAACATGGAAACGCATAGGAGAATTTTTACCGAATCTAAGAGATGAATTATTCCGGGATGAAGGTAAGTGGATGATATACGCCGTCATAAAATCTCTGTAGTGTGAATGTCTTTATGTCATTCGGAAGACTTGCAAACCATAACTTTGATTTTGGAAAAGAACAAACAAAACAAATTTTAAACAGTCTTTTGATTATTATTTTTATTGTCGCCTTGCTAACACATTAGGCAATCGCGCCCAAGTAATGAACCAGGCAAAAATATCAGCTGTGGGGGCAGCTACTGATTCTTCCGACATTAATAGAAGTCCAGCGGTAGCGATACAACCCCAACATTCAGTGTCCCACGTATGCCAACAGACTTCATCCTCGGTCGTGTCGGCTGTAGAATCTCCAAGGCACAGTATAATATTACAGCCGCCATTGCCAGATATATTACAGCAGCAGCCGCTTATATTTGGACAAGTAAGATGCAATGAATAAATTGATTAAGAATAAAATAGTCTAAACGAATTTCATCCTATCTTTTGACAAAAGGTTCCTTTCAACGCAACCACAATATCCGCTTCTATGCCAGTAATTGTCCCTCAGCAACAAACGGAGACATTGCCCACAACTGCAGCCATTTTGTCTCGCTCAATTGAAACATCAGCTGCATCGCCTCCTTCGGTACAGGATGACAATCAAAGTCTGGCAGACAGTGTTGTAGGACCAATTACAGTTAGAGCATCAACGCCCACTATGCCACCAAATCAACCAACTTTGCTGCAAACAACAACAGAGGTGCCTACATTTGTGCCGCGTCAACAATATTCTCAAAATGTTCCTACGAGTGTTCCGGCAACCACGGCAAGGCCATTGACTTCTACTATGAATATGAGTGATTCTAATCAAAGTGGTTCATTTTCCATTGAGCTGTTCGATACTATTCCGAATGCCTTGGATATTTACCAACAACCAAGTGAAATGCCAGGAAATCAGCAGCAGCATCAGATAACTCAGGAGCCCCAGGATGAGGCGAAATTGAGACGTTTATTGCAAGAACAGTACAATCAAGTATATCAACAATACAAATTACACCATGATCTGCAGCATCAACAAAGGGGCGTGGCCAACGATTCCATGAATGCCAGCCACAATGAGGCGAATATGAGTAAACTGAACAGTTCTGTTTTTAGCGGAGATGAGGTTAGCACTATCGAGGAAATACAATCAGAATTTGTGGCAACTAGCGCCAGCTTCACTACGGACTCGACAAAGCCAGCTGCAAGCAATGAGCAAAATGTTCAGGTTCCACTCAGTCATTTATTAGCGGGCAACGAGTATCCATCATTGCACAAGCAACCTACACCTGCCATTGTTCAAAGCTTCGCACCGATGTATGTGCAATCGGCCACACCACAAACGGGAGCCGATATCTATCAGGAGTATGTGCAAAATCCTTATAATCTGACATTACAGCCGACGCAATTGTCATCCGTTGCACCATTGGTTAGTGTAGAGCAACATCATGAAAATTTGAGGAGAATAGAAATGCAATATCAGCAACAGCAAGAGCAGCAGCAACAACAACAACAACAACAGCTATTACGTTCACCACACACTGAAGCATTTAATACACCTGCCAATTACTTTACTTCCACTGTGGATCCCAATTCAATACCACCAGGCTCAGAAATGCTATTTGATCAACCCTAAAACCCTATGGATTTCAGTAAATCCACGTAGAACAGAGAAGAACCCTGTTATAATCGAAAGCCACTGTGGGGACAATTGGTTGCGTTGACTCCGAGTTAGAGGTTTCGGTGGATATGAGAGACATTCCACCGTTTTTGTTGTTTGTATGTCATTTTACGTTCTAATTAGTTCAATTAAGTGAAAAATAATAGGAAACTATAAAATAAATGTTGCTACAATCGGCGGTTTTCAAACTGTGAGAGCGATCTAAATCAAATTTAAAAGGAAATGTATTTGTCATGCATACACATATATAGTTTATACAAGTAAATAAATAAAATCTATGTCAATCTGTACATAACTTATATAAAAAGAGAATAAATATCTTCATCTACGGTAATTCAGATATTCTCTTACGCCCATATAGAAAAGTAAACTTAATAAGATGGCGATATAAACATTTTTAGGCAATCGAAAATAATTAAAATAATCTTAATATAAAATATTCGACATTTTACGGACTCAGAATTTCAACCTGGCTTTGAATTTTAGTTCATATAGAAACACTATCAGGGCTAGAACCATGCCTACGCCATAAATACACCAAATGACGGTGTAGTGGGTCAATTTTAATGCCACAGGATGTTCTTGATTCTCGGTAAAAGTCAATGGGCCCCGGGTCGTCTGCCGTAAGTCCCATAGCATATTATCGCTCCATTTCTGTTCCAAACCAGTTTCTTGCATCCGTAAAAAGAACATCTTTAAAGGGTGATAAAATGGCGAGTTGAATTGCATAGGCAATGAAAGGTACATATTCGGCATACACAGATCAGGAGCAATTTTGAAATGCGGTTTCCATAAATTTCGCTGCAGGTTTTGCATAACTTTCCACTCCTCATAATATACTATGTAGGCATAGGAAGTGTTGAAAGAGTTTACGTGATTAGAAACAGTCTCGACATCGGCTATTATAATATTCGAATTAAATTGCTCAGGTATCAAATCCAAATAATTGTAGGCATCAACAAAGAAATCGAGTGCCATAATCGGAATATTCGCCTTCTGTAAATCCTCCAAGGTGTCCAGCTGCTTTCCATATAGGGTGGTGCTTAAAAAAGAAGTCAAAGCAGCCGTATACATTGTGCAATACATCATTCCAATCAGGATCACAAGAAGATGGATCAGAAGTTTCCGTTTAGAGGATAGATGACAAACGACACTATTACTGTTTCCCAATGGCATATTTAACATTCCTCTCAACGTTAGCGACATAGTACACCATGGCTTCCATTGACCGTATGTATGTTTATCTATGATGTAATAAGTAATTTGAAAGATGACGAACAGGAAGGGCAGGGAAAACCACATATTACGATTGAGGGTACGTGGTATATACAATCCAGGAAATATTTCTGGAACGACTGGAACCACAAGACAACCATTGGTGTAGGATATGGGATAACTTCCATAATAAGAGTTGGGTACTATGGAAGAAAATGGATGAATACCAATATCGATCCGACGTGCAGTAAGCAAATTATGCTGATAGTTCATCCTATTTGTAACATTAGGGTCGCTGTAGATTTCAGTAAAAGTGCCATTGATTTTTTTAACAAATTCCACATACAGACGGCCCGAGATACCAGTTACGCGAACGACACCGCGTCGAAAATCGAAAGCCTAAAATAGAAAAAAAAAATATCTTATTAAACGATTGCTCAAATACACGCTCTTATTCATTGGTTTGCAGTCAATTATGTTACAGAGGGGATTGGTGGGAATTGATGCTTGTATTATTGATCATTTCCATTTTTACAGATGAACAGGAAGAATATCAAAGATATGCTGTTTAGTAAATAATGGGTGAACACTCAAATTTGCATCATATGTTAAAATTTTTTTATTGGAATCGATAAATTGGTCTTTGCCATTTAATTTTTAAAGATAATTTCATGTAAATGTTGTCCGCGGCTCCGTCTCAAAATGTCCACTCGGAAGGTCCAAGTTTTCGTCACTTTTCGGCCTGTATTCCACGTTCGGCTTGTCCACATAGACTAACGACTTGACATAACCCCGCAAGAAATAATCAAGAGGCGTTAAATTGCAAGACCTTGGATGAAACCACATGTCAACCAAGTTCAACTCTGCCAATTGAAGCAGAAAAGAAAATTCTTCGTGGTTGAGTAACACATGCCCAATCGCTGAGAACGGCGACAAATTGACATTTCACGATCGGTACGCACTCTACGCATGCGAGTCGTTTTTTTTTATGCTCAACAAAATAAATTTGGTGCGAAATTTGGAGATAACAGCACGAATTGTTGATTCAGCAGGTCTGTTATAACGACCATGAAATGCACATTTGTTACAGAGCAGAGTATAGTATACTGTACAGCAGAGTATACTGTACACTTTTCACTTTGACAGATGACGTTTGGACGCCATTACCAACCAATGCTGCCAACCTGAAAAACTTAAATCTTAAAAAATCACCCTATAGCATTAGTATTAATGGAGCGTATAAGTTAAATAATATAGCAGCTTGTATCTCATATACATATAAATATGGTTGATTGAAATGACTGCTGCGCCACCTATCATATATTGATTGTATGATTTTGCATCGTTCTCTAAGATTTGCTAAAGATTTAGTTGTTTGTCAAGATCGAGTGTTTTTATATTGATAACATTGGGTATTATTAACGCCAATCGAACTTTCGTTGAAAGAACGTTTTGAAATCATCCACGAACACATTTTAAATGGAAAATATAACAAAATTAAATTTTGAAATATATGGTGCGATAAGCTTCAAGGAGCTGCAAGACTATTGTAGGTATATGGACCAGATCAAGTTTTGTAAATATTGCTGCGCTTCTTTTATTCTCAGAAGTACAGTTCAGTAAAATTGATGCCTGAACTATTTATTTTTATTCGTAGTTGGAAACTAAATCATTTTTAGAAATGGATATTAATTTGTGAGTAGTAGCACGGCTGGGATAGAAATTGACACATTCGAAATGGTAATCAACGCTATTTGCGTTAAGTTATCTTGGCTTTCTATCGTTTTCGTTATCCCTGGTTCGAATCGCAACTTTTATTTTCACACACCACTTTATTTTTGGACCTCTTTGTTTCAATGCTTTCATATGACTTTCAGTAAAAATGCGTCCGAAATATGGGGCTACCGATTCCTGCCATAACTTCATTCTATAATACGAGTACAGTGATTTTTACATTCAACAACAATGTATAGGTATTACCTTAAAAACACTTGGCTTGTCATTGAACACTGGTGTTTTAAATTCATATCCGTTTAAATTAGTTATCCTGTCCATAAAATAGTTACTGGCTGGTTTCCCTGTAAGCTGTATTAATTTTACGGGCTTTGGAAACGGTGTATAGGCATACATCTCCAAAGACAAATCCTTCAAATTTATTACATTGTCCTTTTGGAAGAGCAGTATGACATTCAAGAGATTTTTAGACCAACACCAATGAAAAAATTTCGTCAATTTTGCCACGCGAACAAAAGGAAACGCATCGGCTAACTCAAGGCCAATGAGCAGGAAAACCAATTTTGTCTCCCGACTGACACCCAGAGAGTTGGATACGAATTCCTTGACATCATCGTGATTGATGTCATGAAAGACGACAACGACTAAATTTCTATTAGTTAAAAAGCTTCCCAAGTTTGGAATTCGTTTCGTATCGTTTACATAATGCCAAGGTTCTATGGTGAATGCCATTATGGGTTTATGCAGCTGGCTGGTAAATATGTATTCCATAATCTTATCGCCAACAGTTTTGTGGCTACGAGATTGGTCATGTAGAAGACGGCTATAATCGACGGGAGCTTCATAAAACTTATTAGGAGTACGATATAAAATAATGTTATCGAATTTGTTCAAAGAGTTCAGAGTTTCTATACACTCGATCAGTAGGTCCACCTGGCGCTGGTAAACCAAATCCAAAGAAGGTTTACTCCATGCAAAAACACAAAGGTAGGCAGTACAAAATATGGATAACCAAATACTTGGATAATTCATCACTATGGTTAAGGGGAAACTGTTAGCACATGTTTAGCCAGACCTGCCTTATATAATACACTTAATTATGCCAGGATCGGAGGTGTTAGAATATTGAAAACAGGCAGGAAACTGTTGAAATGACGACCAGCATTTGGCAGGCAGCCACTAGCCTTAATGGTTCAGTTGGAGAATAATTGCATTCATTTGATATTTGTTTAACGGAATTAATATAACATTGTCATACGTCGATTTCATGTGGCAGTCATTAGTTTGACAGTTCTGAGTCCGCATGATTGGATGATTGGTGTTTAACTAAAGGCGTAATTATCTAGTTTTAAGGGACTTCATGCTTGTTCTAAATTTGGCGTTTAATAAAGAAAATATTAGCTTCTAAGAACAGTAGTCTGGAACTACAAGCAGCTACCTGTTTTTGTAATTCACTAATAATCATTTCCTGTTAGTGACAGACTGTAGTACTTGGCATGACGATAATATGATGATAATTGAATTAGTATTGAATTCGTTTGCTTCGAAGCCCTGAAATGATTGAAAATTGCCGAGGCTAAATCTTAATAACATTGACAAAAACAGAAGTGCACTAGGGTGGCAACTAAATGTATGGAGAAATACTTTCCTTTTTTACTTACGAATACATACGAGTATAATGAGGAAGTTGGAGAGTTCCCATGATGCTTAGTAAATTGACAATTAAAAAGCTTTAAGCTAAAAGCTGCGATGACCTAGTTGGCTCAAGCAATGCCACTGGAAAGTTATCTCTTGAGAAACGGAATACGTCCGATGTATGTGCCAAGATGCAATCTCCGTTTCAACAGAATATTTTCGCAAATTCATCAAATGATTATCAATAATTAACAATTAGAATTGTTGTCTCTCTCTTTCTCTCCCTCTCTCTTTCATTTAAATTTGTTGTAGAAGAAACGCTAATGTAAACTGACATAAAACTACTATTTATATAATTTGGTGAATATCGGACAGCTCATGGATAAGGTGCTTGCGCTTTTCTGCATGAACATTGAATTTTCAAAGAAATTAAAAATTGTTCTAACTTAATCACTTTATAGAATAATGAAATGAAAATTAAAGACTTTAAGTCTCGCAAATCGGGATGTGGTAAAAAATGAAAAATTTTGGGAAAAATGAGATGTTATTATTGTTCTTCACTACTATTCACACATCACCATTAGGATGAAAGAATCACGCTTCGGCTTATCCCAGGAACTTCCTCATTATCCTGCACGTTTCCAGGATTACCGTTTTGCACATATCGTGCACGTTCCCGAAAGCTCCAACTCTTCCAGATGTTGAGCCACAGATTTCACCACTATTCCAGTGCTAGAAATCACTATCGGTATAATCTCAACACTTCTGAGATCATCCCGCTGTCTCATCTCAAACGCCAGATCTGTATATTTAGATATCTTTTCCGCAATTGTTCGATTAACGTTCTCGGAAAGTGGCACGGCAACATCTACAATATACCCCGTTCTGCTGCGTTTATCTACCCAACTATATCTGGTCTATTCGCGATGACAGTCCTATCCGTTGATATGGTACGGTCCCTGTACAATTTAAAATCTGTGTTAATTAAGACCACTTCAGGTCGGTACATGTAATGGGGAAGTCTATCCTCCAGGAAACCACTTCTAATACCAAGAGTTTGGTGAATTATTCTTGCCACATTATTATGCCTTCTGAGGTAGTCCGCACTTTCTAGTATTGAGCATCTATTTATGATATGGTCTGTGGTTTCAGGAGCCTGACCACACGTACGGCACCTATTTTTAATATCCTCGTGTAGGATAACACTTCGAAAATGTCTAGAGTGGATTACGCCATCCTGTATGGCCATTAGAAATGCTTCCGTTTCCGGGAACAATTGGCCATACTGAAAACATATTGTAGACAAATTTTTATCCACATTATTCATATCCAGTTGGTGTGGAAATCTGCCATGTATGGCCTTGCGTTTCCATTTTTCTACAATATCGGCATCACTACTCACAAATTCTAGAGGATCGAACTGCGGCGTTGAGAGTTTTAGTGGTGTGTAATTTTCTTCCAAACTCACCAGAATGAAATATTGCTCATTTTCTAATGCTTTCGCATAAAAGAATTCTCTAAGTTTCAGGGTTTGGTTATAATATTGGTTTTTCAAATTTATTATACCCTGTCCACACAACTTTCATGGCAAAATTACTCTCTCAACAGCAACCTGGGGATGGTGATGTCTAAATCTTGTCATCATTGTTGGTACATTTCTTTATGCTGAATCCAATTCCGTATCGCTCCATACTATTATTCCAAATGAGTACGTTAATATTGGAATGGCGTAGGTATTAATTGCTCGGATCATGTGCTTAGCATTTAATTTGGTGTTGCACAGTTTTTTCATTCTAATTTCACATTGGACTTTTATGCGTCTCTTATAAGTGTGTGGTGTATACCTCTCATTTCATCCACTTCCAAGTATATGTAGGGTTGATCAGAACGTAACATTTGTCTTACATCCTCGTTCAGCGTAACTCCTTCAAAATGACCTCTTACCATCTCGACAGACTTGCACTTTTCAAATCCAAATTGCATGCATATATCACTACTAAATCTCTCCAATATGTTCAGTAAGTTCGGGTGAATGGGCGACAGTATCCAGCCTTTGTTGGTGACTAATACGGTATCCATTAGGAGAGTCATTCAACGCTTTACTGAGAGGTTTTAGGCCCAGGCAGAACCATAATGGACTGAAAAAGTCACCTTAAAAAATACTACTACTTATCCGAATTTCCCTGGTGCAGATATCGTTAAGGATCATTTGCGTTTTCCATGTGGGCATTATCCTTTCAAAAAAAAAAAAAAAAAAAAAAATTATTTTCCGGTTCACTCCATTAACCCTAAGTGTTTGTAGTAGGTACATGTGGGGTACGCTATCAAATGCTTTCCTGTATTCAACATACGCGAGACACTTAGATTTCGTTGATGGCAAACTGAATTTCTTGTTATAATTGCTGTTATTGAAATCACCTCCTTGCAGTCTCGTGAGTTTCTTGCACATCCTCTTTACTCCGATGGTAACAAATTGTTTTCAACACAATGATTGTAGATTTTCTCCGATACCATTCCTGTGAGCAACTTATAGATTGTCGATAAACACGTAACTGGTCGATAGTTCTGGGGATCTTTAGTATCACCACATTTGTGCAAAAGAAACGTTCTTTCCGTTGTAAGAAAGGGTGGCTTTGTGGTTTCTCCCTTCAAGAATTAATTCATAAGGGAAACTAAATGTAGATGTGGATACTTGTGAGACGTTTTAACCAAAAATTATGAATACCATCTACTTCTGGCGCCTTCCAATTTCTGGCCTTGCCCAGTGCTGCTTTCAAATCAGATTCCGTCATTGTACTGTCCTGCATTTCATCCGTGAGCGTTGAATCAATCTATATTGGATTTTCTTGATATGTTACAGCTATCTCCCATAATCCTACCTAGAATAGCTCTATTTCCGATCGACCTGGATTCGTGGCCTGATGGTTCCCCAATCCGATATTGTCTTCTTTCTTCAGATAGCGGTAGAATTTTTGTTGGTTTACTACGAACAGTGTATAATCTATCCTCCTTTTTGCGTCGTGTGAATTTGACGCATATCTCAGAATAGTCCTCCTGTCAGCGGCTGTAATAGCACTTACTGTTCGTTCGACCTTTCATATTATTTCCATAGCCTTCGGTGTCACGTAAATATGTCGATATAATTTTGCGACTTCTATTAATTCTTCTGGCTATTTGTAGGTTTTAATTTTGGATCTTTCTTTGACACTCAAGAATTTACCTCGGCCCATTTTGCTTAAAATCGATTGTTTTATATTTAATTATACACAATTACTACAATCCGATCTGATTTATGATGATCTGCAAAAGACTTTCACACTTAAACTGATTACCACGTGAGGGGTGCTGTTCAAATGGATCAAAAAGAAGAACACATTTTTCACTCATTTAAAAGAAAAGAGCGAATTAAAATAACGGGACACTTCCATGGCTTGAAACTTTTTGTAGGTGATTTGTGAAAGTAGGAGAAACAAATAAATGAAAACTGAACCGTTATGTGAAGTGTACTTTAAATAGTGATCACTATTGTTGAATGGCCACTAGTATTCAGAACGACAGTGTACTGTTCAGATATTCGAAACTCTTCTGAACTTTTTTCATAAACCGGATTTTGGGAATTTGGGGTCTATAAAGCGAATCCAACATTCTATACTCCAGGCTGGTCCTTTCAAATGCATCCAGAACAGTCTGAAAATTAACATCTTCTTGAGGACTTAACGATGTTCTCGATTCAATTACTTGATCATCTTCGCTTTCTGATCGTACGTGAACTTCTTCCTCCTGTATATCAAACGATTGCCTAATTCGGGCAATTATCCATTTTTCGGGTTCAAAAGTAAAGTTAAATAAAACACATAAAGGTATGATTTCGATGAAACTTTCATTTCATTATAATGCGGTGGATCCTTTTGAGGTAGTTTTCGACCACTTTTTCACACATTTTGGGCAGTATCTCGTTGCCAAAACGTGAAATTACGCTTTCTGGAAACTTCTCATGAAATAAAGCCAAAATTTGTCGTGCTGTGTGGCTAGTAGCACCGTCTTGTTGAAACCACATATCGTCCAGTTCATAACTTTCAATTGTAGACCAAAAAAAGTTGGTTATCATGCAGCCATTGCGCTCTAGATTGAAATTCGGATTATCTCCCACACTTTCACTAACAGAAACGATATTTCCTGCAGTGCGTACGATACATTGCGATGATGTATAAGCCTGACCACATCTGTAACGCTTCCAGTCTCTTCAAATTTCTTTATAATCTTGTCAATTTCTTGCACAGTGGGTGGCTTATGACGCACATAATCACGCCGTAATGCAAGAAAAGTGCTTAAGTTTGAATCACCACTTTTGTAGTAAGTTTTAACTTTTTTTTAACGTGTTCTTCGGTTGTTAATTGATCCATATTCGTAAATGGAAAACTTTTCATAAAATAAATAATACTTTAAATGACAGGTATTTAAAAGTTGACAGACTTGCCAGACCGGCGGTTTTTAAAGCACTAAATGGATAACCCTGCATCACGGTAACCTATTCCAATAGTTTGAATTCCTCCCATCAATGGGATATGGAAGTATTGCTTACATTTAGTGAGTTTACACGCATTCTATTTTCTGGCTCACCATATGGGACTTCATGTGAATGTGAATTTAAGAAACTGTTATTAGACCGATTGATTATTGAATTACTCACAGTGTTTGTCCGAAGAAGATAGATGACCCTTTGGATAACTACTATTTACATAGAAATGCCTGATACCAGAATTGGTAACTTTTGACAGAAATGCCATATATGTATGCGTGTATCGCTTTTGAACCAATAAGCACAAATTTAGATCGGGCGAAATTGAAATTCCGAAGAAATAATTTAGCTTCCATCCTAATGTGCATGGTGGTCTATGTCAAGACTTATTTCTTGATATACATATATACGAGTATATACTCTCAAGCGTACGTCGACAGTGTGTGGTCTGCTACAACTTCCCCAGGGATACGGGATTTATTTCCACATTCCCCCCACATTAGTGGGGGATTCTTATCAGTTAAAATCAATCAAAATTACCGCAAATGATTTGATGTTAAAGCGTGCTATAAAACGACCACTGCGCTGAGTTCCACTAACAGATGTTGGCTGCAACATAATTAGCATGTCTTTTTGGTTACTCGAACTATTCACCTTCTCGTTTTAGCTACTATCAGGCAGATGTTCGATGTCATGACTGGACCAGAAGGTCAAAATCCACGTTCACATACACGATAGTCGTGTTTCCTAAACGCGATTAAAAATTCTTCAATCGGTAAATCGAAAAGCAAAAAGTTTTCAAGCAAATCCATCTGTGCGATGTAATGATATTTCATTTTGTTTCCAATATTGAAGTTTTCAATATTGAACAGCGTTGTCCAAGTGCCACCTGTGTAAGATGTGTGAATCGTTTTTGATCGAGATGACAAAGCGTAATAAACCTTCGCATGCACTGCTGTAATTGCAAAGGTATTTTAATTTTATGTCCGCTTTATAACATCACTGAAATTTCGTGTAAAGACTTTGATGATACCTGGGCTGGCCACAATATACTAATATCCATCTAAGAAGTAAGGCAACTTGCTTAGAGTTTCAAAATTCCAATGGTTAGTAACGTATCAAATATCCTCTGGACACAACGCTAAATTCCACCTCTTAGTTCGTAGTTATGGCATAAATGAACAATGCTGTTCCAGTTCGTATTGCTTATCTCAGGCACTGGTTTAACTGTGGAATCGTGGCATGTGGAGTATGTCGGCAAGCGTTTAGTGGTACCCATAGCCATGCGAATGCAAGAAGTTCTGTATTATCCGTGTGCCCAATGTTATGACACGAATTTGGATTTCTTAATGAAATGGACGCAAGCGTCTACTATGCATTCTCAGATGGTGATTTCTGAATATTCAGAATATCTTTTAAGGGACAACAATGTTAGACGTAACCTATTGGCAATAGTATTCATCGATAAGCTTTATGAGTCCGTACGTGCTGTCCACCGTAGTCTATTTAAGGGCAGACATTTCTGTGTGACCATCCTGATCATGTACAATCCGGTAATGGATTTCGAGGACATTGCGGCCATTTTAAGATATTTATTTGAGCAGAAATTCATAAACTCGGATGTGTATTATATCAATGGTACAACAGGACAAGATGAAGTGTTTGGGTTTGCAACTTTCCCTGAATTCTACGTGGAGAATAAAACCCACTTAGTTGGTGATGTGCGTAGTTTCTACAGCAGGATTCTAGATAAGACGGACCTGCTGGGTCATCGCTTCGAGACGCCCTTAATGACAGATCCTCCCAAAGTTATTAGGTACTATAATAAAAATAATCGTCTGCGCATTCAAGGAGTTGCTTATAACATTATGAAAATGGCATTAGAATACCTGAATGGCACCTTGATAGAAACCAAACCGGAAGAGGAAATCGATGGTATTGTTGACATGAAGTACGTGCTGGAGGAGGTACGTCAGCATAACGTGGAATTGGCTGCACACGCTTATGCTTTGTTTCATACTGACCAGGAAATACGGAAAAGTTATCCATTGTTGGTGGTCAACTGGTGCCTGATGATTCCTATCTCCAATAGAGACTTCACCATGTTCTACCCCTTCACACCCTTTTCAAAATCCGTGTGGCTGACTATTTTGCTGGCATTCACTCTGGTGAACTTTGTAAAGTATTTGCGTTTAAGAAACCAAAATTTGAATACAAAAAATTTCATACTCATCAATTTCTGTAAGTTCATTAACGCTCCTCCGCCTGCAGTCAATAAAATGGTAACTCAACGTTGGATAAATATGTTTCTAGACTGGCTCATCTTCTCACAGACTTTCTTTCTGGCGGTCTACTACAGCAACGCGTTGGGTAGTTTTCTAACAGTTACAGTAATAAGAAGCCACATCAATAGCATCCATGACCTGATTCACGCCCGCTTGCCGATAATGGTCGTTGACTATGAATTGGATTTTCTGCTCAAGGAGAAGTTAGATTTGCCTCCCAGTTTCATGGGCCTGCTAAGACCTGTTAGCTCGGCGGAGTTTTATCAACATCAGCTTAATTTAAACAAGTCATACGCCTATTTCACCACCTACGATAATTGGCAATTTATCAACATCCAACAACAAAACGTACGACCACCCCTATTTCGATACTCTGACGTTTGTTTCGGGAACTATTATTTGGCATTTCCTATGATAGCCGAATTGCCCATATGGAGAGATATCGAATACTTGATGTTTCGTATGCATTCGTCCGGCCTGTACTCGTATCATGAAAAGAAGTCGTTTGAGTATGCTTTAAAAGCGGGTTTGGTTAAGCATCGTTTTATAGATTCAACACGGTGGGCTTCGTCCACTTGAGATTGGTGATGGGATTTTTGATAACTGGCGCCATAATAGCGTTTGCCTCATTTCTAAATGAGTTGAAAACATTTCGAAAAGAGCAAAAAATGCGAAAATGAAAAGCGTTTTTAACGTATATTCTTACTGTTAGTTGAAACAATAAATTTGTGTTGAAAATATGTCTACTGTTTATTTTTATTATTTCAAAACATCAATATGGTTGTTGAGGCGACAGTCAACGACCATAGTCATTTGTGGCACTATGACTTTAAACTTCCGTAGTTTGATAGTCACAGGCAACAATATCATTCGGATATTACTTTAAAAGAATTCCAAAATTTGGTTTTTCAATTTGAACTCGTCCTTCAAGTGATCTAAAAGTACCATATAACAATAGAAAAATTATGATTTATCACCTCCATTACTTACATACTTCTGCGATACTTTTTTATTGCGTTTAACAACCAAACAGCGCTCCGAATAAACGTTTCCATTGTCAGCAAACGCGATGCCCATTAGGAAAACATTTTTCTCTTGCCATGAAAAAAGTTCATGCAAAATAATAAAAAGTCTTTTGATATCTTTAGGATGTCAGCTATCTCTTGCAATCTCATGTTTAGATTATCGGGAATAATATTTCTACATATCTATATTTCTTTAAATCGACAAAGCTTAGCAATAAATGTAACTTGTTACGCGTCCTGTGAAAACATATGAAAAATTTTAATTTCAAATAGATTTGGAAAAAATGAAGTCATGGGCATTCTTAATAGCAAGTTTTGTAGCTAGCCCGGCCTAATAAAAAGGAGGCGGCCTAAATAAAATGGAAATAGTTTTAGTCCGTAGAAGATCATGTGAATGTAGAATATTCAAATTAGTAAGTGTATGTTTTCAAAGTATACATGTTTAGTGCAAGTATAATTATATAAAATAAGCAAGTACAAAATAATAATTTTTGTATATACAGGGTGTCCGTCGGAAAGGTATAGTACTTTGTTTTGACGCCATTTTGGCAGACATTTGACTTGACAGTTCACATTTGGCAGTCGTGAAGTAGAGACGTGGCAAATTTAATATGGAAAAATATTCGATAAACCAACGTGTTTTAATCGTTAAAACATTTTATCAAAATCAATCATCGATTACTGTGACAATGAGAAAGTTACGTGAAATTTTTGGGAGAAACAAAGTGCCAACAAGACGCACTATTTATCGTGCACTGAATGATTTCGAAGAAAGGGGGTCTGTAGCTGATAGGGCTAAGCTTGGACCACAACGTACTGCAACACCGGCTGAAAACATTACTGCCGCTCAAAAAATGTTCAAAACAATCCATCAACTTCAATTCGACGCCGTGCTCAGGAGCTTGGTCTTCAAAGAACCACTTTGGCCGACGCGACAACCCCGATTTTCATGAAAAAATCATAATGAGTGATGAGGCACGTTTTCATTTGAAAATCTTCAAATTATTCATCAGTCACCTATGCATCCATTAAAAGTGACAGTATGGTGTGCAAATTGATCAGGAGAAATCATTGGACCTTACTTCTTTGAAACTGAAAACGGCGTAACGGTAACCGTCAATGGGGAGAGATATCGTGATATGATTGAAAACTTTTTAACGCCACAACTGCATGCTTTGGGCTTGATTAACATGTGGTATCAACAAGACGGTGCCGCATCGCATACAGCCAGGATTACAATGGAATTACTGCGAGACCTCTTTCCACAACAAGTTATTTCAAGAAATGGTGATGTTGATTGGCCTCCACGGTCGCCTGATTTGACTGCTCCGGACTTCTTTTTGTGGGGATATCTGAAAAGCAAGGTTTATGAAAACAAACCAGAAACGCTTGAGCAACTCAAACAAAATATTCATGATGAAATTAATGAAATACCGCGTGAAATGTGTGAGAATGTGATGAAAAATGTGTTCAAAAGGGCTCGCATTTGTGAGGCTAACAGAGGCGGACATTTATCTGATATTGTATTCCATACATAATTGCCGAAATTAAATAAAACATTTATCAATATAAGATCCATTCTCTTTCGTTTAATCAAAAATTATAAACCCACAAAGTAGTATACCTTCACGACGGACACCCTGTAGTACACAGGATTTAAGTAGTATAAATTAAGTAGAAATAATGATATATAAACGTAATTTTGAATATTTACAAGTTCACTTAAAAGCAGGTAGCTGATGGATATGAAGCCCGGATGTAACAGAATGTTTTAAATAACAATTATATGTAGTTTATTTTATTTTTAAACATTTTTTACTTTAGCAATTTTATAATATTTTACAGGCAATAGCAAAAGACCACAAAGAGCTGAGTGGGGCTGAACACAAAAACATTTGTTTATACGTATAGAATAAGTTAAGAGTAGCGTGTTATAGTACGGTAGATTTCTTATATATAACATTTTGGAATTATTACAATTCTCTTTAGTTTGTTTGCCGCTTTTCCGAAATTTTAAATTATTTTTTTCCATAATAATAATTTTGTCACGTGTTTGTTGTTGGTTTGTAGTTTGTACAATATTCAATTTACTTTGTTTGTAAGTTTTTATTCCTTTCTTGAATAACAGAATTGCCACTTGTGGGGTTGTATTTCATGTCGAATTCTTTTTGTGATCAACGCGGCGATGTGAAGTGACGGACATCTCGTCACTTACTCGTGACCGATATCAGTTAGGAATCCCGTTATTATTTCCCTTTTTCGTTTCTTTTTCCAATATTATGAGGAAACACCCAAACGGGATAATCACGCCACACAACCAAGTAAGACAAAACAGATGAGAATATTTAAAAACCTTTCTCATGGTTGCCAAATTACTTGAACCAGACATGGGTGCTAAGAAAAGAAATGATAGAGTTATGCTCATATTTTCGTGCCAATTTTTTATCCGCTGATATTAAAATCCGCAACAAACTATATAAGTTTAAATCATCATAAATAAATCATTTTGCAATGATTATGCATGATCGTATGTTAACTGGTCGTCACATTGCTTTATCACTTGTCTATGTGGCCTTTTTTGCATTGAAAAAATTTTGCCAATAGTTTAGTGTGTTTCCAAACAGCACAGAGAAGTGATAATATATTTGAATTTGGCCACTATTCCCAGTTCCACCTAACAAACCAAACCGATGATTGCGCAACATTACGAACAGAATTGAAGAAATTGATAGATGTTTCTCTTGATGTGGCCGGTTATACTTTCTACACTCCTTTAAGAATGGATGCGGCCGGCGTATTTCCCTGTGATGATTACTAAAAGCTAAAGGGAATGTTCAGGGAATCACCCATAGCGTGGTGGAAACATTTATTGAATCTTTGTACGGCCAGTTGGAACAGTATGATGTTACCCAAGAAGAGACAGTTGTCGACATGGAAAGTGTTCTAAATTTAGTTTGATCCAAGCAAATCCAACTATCGGCCCAAGCGTATGACCTGTTTCAAACTGAGGACGAAATTGACAAGAGTCATTTAAGGCACATAATGGTGCCTTAAATATATTTCTACACTCTGCTAGCTTTTGCGTGGGTAGTGTGGGTCTTGGTGACCTTGATTTTTGTAGCATTGTGTTTGGTCGATTTAATGTCATGACGTGGATACATTTAAATGAAATACAGGGTTGCCCATATTCGACGGACCCATGTTTTTAAAAAA
>JAHXMU010020263.1:0-10685 GCA_019455685.1 Philornis downsi
TTATGGCGTTGCCAGATGGGTCCGTCGAATATGGGCAACCCTGTATAAGGTATAGCAAAAGTAAATCTATTACTTTTCCAATAGATAACTTTAGGAATCTGTATCTCGCGTTGTATAAGTACGATGGACTTAAGTTTCATAACGTTAGAAATATAAGATTTCATTATCTACTATTAAAACAGTTTTCTGGTTGCTTGACTCAATACTGTTTGAACGCGCATCAGAGATGGACACCAGCATAGAGAAAATACACCATATGGTCCTGATACCATAATAGCCAAGCACGTGCAATTTTGGTTTCATCGATCCTGTTCCGATAAATTTGATGTCAAAAATGCATCTCGCTCTGGAAGGCCAACTGTCGAAAATGTCGGTAGACTAATAGAAATTTGCAAGACCGACCATCCTGTAGGCAACCTTTCGATTGTTCAGGATTTAGACATTGCACAGATTTTCTAAAAGAATTTCGATGAATGACTACCGTACGAGTTAATGCAAAAAAAGCTGGATGGACTGAATTTCCATTTCCACAGCATTCCTGAATCGCAACACAATTGACCCATTTCTGGAGCAAATGGAGACTGGTGATGACAAGTGGACCACTCACGACAACCTCAAGTGAAACCCGTAATGATGAAATAGTGCTGAATCGGTACACACTTTCTAGAAGGTGCTAATGTGTTTCTGTTGGATTGACACTGAATCATCTACTATGAGCCATTCCCCTAAAACCACTTTCTTAATTCAGAGCTGTGCTCAAGAAATAAACTCTATGAAGGAAGCAATTTCCCAGAATCGGCCAGCTTTGGCTAGTGGGAGAGAGGAATTTTGTTCGGTTGGGACAACACCAGACCACAGTAATCGATAGTAACTCATTAGAAGCTCTGGAAGCGTGACGTCCACCTTCTGGTCCGGACGTGGCATCAAATAATTACCATTTGTTCCTATCTGTGGCAAATGATTTTATCGTCAAAAAGTTCGCCTGAAAAGAAACTTATGAAACTGAACTGACTCAGTTGCTGTTAATAGGGACGAGAGTTTCTATGTAAAAGACATGAAAAAATCACTTTCAAAATGACACCAAATTATCCAATAAAATAGTGTGTATTTAACTCAAATCGGGTCATCCTAACTATGCTAAGTAGAGCCTCCAATATCATGCAACAATTATGAATTTCTTTCTACTGCACCTTAATGTGTGAGTGTTGTATGATACGAGTCAAAGAATTCTGCACTTGAATATTGTAAGACTCTCTATTGCCAAAGAGCAGTGTTATTGGATTGTATTCCAGTACGTCGTATTGATAGAGGGACTATAGATATTGATGAATGCTGTCCCGCTAGATTCATCATGCGATATCCGACTAGCTCAATGATAAAGTAGAGAGCTTGAGTGGGAGTTAAATTTAGAGGTGTCTTGAATGAATGTGTCTTGTCGAGATGGGAAATATGTTGGGGAAAGAGTTGAAACGAACGTGCTGTATTTAGTCTCTTTTTTGTGAGATGTTGGGTTTATCGGCAAGAACCCTGAATCAGCCTTGTATCTGAGTTTATTGCTGACGGAATATGGTTCAATGTATGCATTCCATTTTTATTATCAGATCTATGTTTATCAAATGCAAGATGTATGCCGAATTTGGCAAAATTCAGCGCAAGTGCTTGATAGGTATGAAGCTAGAAATATATTGTGGAATACGAGGTGTGTTCAAAAAATAAGGTTAATTTTCAAATTTCGCGGGCAACCACCACAGAGTCGCCCTGTGGCAAACCCATACCTGCAGGCACGGAGACCCCAGGCAAATGGAACGGTCGATACTACTGTCCAAACAAGAACGTAGGCTTTAAATGACTGATGCAACAATTAAATTGTTTCTCTGGCTGTGCCCTCCAGATTCATTTCTTCAATTGTAGGCACGAAATAACTGGTTATCATTTCACGATACCGAACACCATTGACTGTTTGCGTTTGACATGCCTCATTTTCATAGAAAAAGGCCCAATGATTCCTCCAGCCCAAAATCCACACCACACAGAGACACGTTGAGGATGCATTTGCTTCTCGTGAATCACTCGAGGATTTTCCTCACCCCAAATGCGACAATTCTGCCTATTGACGAAACCATCAAGATGGAAATGGGCCTCGTCATTCAAGATGATTTTATCGGCAAAATCAGCATTTTCATGTTGTCTCTCCAATACCCAATTAAAGGACTCCCTTCGTTGTCTATGGTCAGCTGGCTTTAGTTCCTAAGTCAATTGAACTTTGTATGCATGAAGATGCAAATCTTTCGTCAAAATTCGCTGCTTAGTGGATTTGAAGACACCAATTTGCTGAGCTCGTTGTCGAATTGAGGTGGATGGAGTTTGAGCGACATCATCACGTACAGCTGCGACAATTTCGGTCGATCGACCTGGTCGAAGGCGCGTTGTTGTCTTTACATCACTAACAGACCCAGTTTTGGCAAATTTATCCATTAATCTCACAGTTGACTCTTTTGGAGCATTATTGTGACTCCAAGTTGATCGCAATTTGCGAACTGTAGACGCGAAAGTTTCAAAATGTTGGTAAAACAATTTCACAATAAGAATTCGTTGTTCATTCGTGTAGCGCTCCATTTTTACTAACCTCGTACTTTCTACTAGCAAAAAACAACAATTGTTCAAATGTCAAATGGCGCCAAATTTAAATCTTGCGTTCTTGTTGGGACACCCTTTATTTATGTTTATTAATATTATAGGGGAAACATCATTTTTATTTATATTTTGAGCAGAGTTATGCATTATCCCTAAATAAATAAATGATTATAATACTCAATTCACTCTTTAATATTTTAACTCTCAGCGATTTCACTGACCCCGACTCCGGCCAGATCTGTTGAATTTAGACTTTAATTCTGACTCCATAATTCTAGTTTGACCTGTTTTTTTTATACCTTACTGTTCATTGCGGACCGGGGTATATTCAGTTTGAGATTTTGTTTATCATATCAATGTTAGATCATACAAAATATCTGCGATTCCATTCAGAATCACTTTTTGATTTGATATAAGCGATATTTATAGATCGCAATTACGAGCTGGCTTGAATAAAAATTTTGTGTATATATTTAGATTGGTTTCATAGAAATTAGAATATTTTAGTACCTTGTATTTGGTTCAAGGATGATCTCTGTTGAAAATGGATCATATTGGTCCACGTTTTGGCACAGCCATCGTACAAATGTATCGACCAAGCTGGGGTTTCGGTTTTAAGGGCCACAGCTTCATTGGCATTTATTTATTCGTACTACCTCTTATTTCGTAGGGTCAAGGTCGATTTCTGTTAAAACCATGTTTTGTGATAACTACCATGCAAATAAACCATCTAGGCGTTATTTAATTTCTTCCACAATTCATAGTTTTCATTATGATTTCCTCATATTGTATACTTATGTTTCACTGTTATATACGGTTGCGTAACGCACCACTGCTTCTGATACGTTCATTTCGGATTCGGTGAAGTAAGATATATTATAGTAGGACTATAACATACAGCGTGTCCAATTGGGCACCTGAATAACTTTGTTCGGTTCTACTTGAAATTTTTATTTAGGATGGGCGGCTTACTAGATTAGTGCATCCAATAGTGGTGTTGGGGTTGACATTGACCAGTAAGGTAATATAAAAGTTTAGTGTCAGTACTAAATGTGTTTTCTTCTTTTTTGGCTACAATGCATGGATATCATCAGCAAGACATTTTGATTACACAAACTAATCGCTTTCTGGAAAAGGTTCCGGTTATTTCCAAGTAAATAACAATCGGAGTACTCACACTATAATATTTCCTCAACATTCAAACATATATGTATGTGCAAACATAAAACATGTATGTGCAATTAAAAACGGCAACTTCTATGGTAAAAAATCACAGGTGAATCAATAACGCAACAGACCACAACTTTGGAATAAATAAAACTTGTATATTTTTGTTATCATTTTTATATTTAGAGTTGAATACTAATGTACTGCTTCGTAGAAGCTAAATATGTACGTCTATATCCAATATTCACCCATGTTTTAAACGAATTCAATATGCAATTTTTATCAACTTCGATATATATTTGAGAATTTTGCTTTGATTAGAGACAGCAACATAGAATATATGAGAAGACAAGAAAACATATTGAAAACTTTACTTATGATATTGTACTTATTAAAAAACATTTCCGCCTATTCATTTCAATTTGGACAATGTTTTTTCCTTGGAAAAATATTTGAAAATACTTCCCATAAATTTGTATTTAATTTTTGTAGTATTATAGTATGTGAATTTAAAATATATAACTAAGCTCTATCCTCACTCTCAATATCAGAAACGTAGCATTTGGCTAATGTTCCTCTAGAATATATCCACTCCTTTTGATAGTTGCTTAAATTAATGATCTTAAAAGCAATTTCGACAGAACTTTTGATTAGACCATCAACTACGAGTGCAACTAAAAGCAAATGCATACCCATCCCCACAGGGGCCACGTGCAGGTTTATATGAGTAAGTAGACATGCATGTGCACTTGTTTGCACTTGCAAACATTCCTACGCCAGTAAAAGGAAAAATATTGACAGAAATTACAGATTGTTACACCAAACGATCAGCATTTATATTAAAAGTATGAACGGTAATGACATCAACCATACAACGAAAGAACGACTCAAATTCGGACCGGTTGGAATTGAATGCAGCGATAGCATCGTTTGGAAAGCAGTTGCATATACTAACGCACACACACACACACATGGTTACGAACGGAAACTGTAATGGTCGCCATGAAATTCAAAGGCATCTTCCTCCATTCTCCTGCCATGATTTTGCAAACAATATCACAGTAGCGGATTTCAGGAATGATATTGTAGACCAGGTCTATTCCAGTGGCATTGTGTCTTTATTTTCAAATTACGCAAGATGACAGTGGACAGAGAAAGTTTCCCTCCACTTTGCACACAGAAGGCATTATATAACATTTGCCAAAGTTAAGAGATTTTGATTTCAGTTTTTAAATTAATCGCTACGGTTTGAGATTCCAACCTGCAGTACACTATCTGTCAAAAAAGTATCGGCAATGCGGTTTTTGTTCGATTATATTTATTGAATTTATCCTTCACACTGTTAGTCTTGTAAAAAAGTGCGTTATCCATGAGTTCTTCCCACAAATTTGGAATTATTTAACGAATTTGTTCTCCCAAACGCCGCATAAGCCCAGGTACAATTCTTTGTTTTTATCTAACCTGCTAACAAGAACACCAATTGCACAATATCGTGATAATCAATAAAGACAGTTGGAAGATGGTGTTACGAGGCTTAATGAGGGGTTTCCACGCCAAACTTTTAAACCCAGTTCTCATTACCAGGTATAATGCATTTTATGAATGTGGGCTCGAAATTGACTCATTTTAGAATTTCTCCACTGACCTTTATGGAATTGAGTTTTTCAAGAAAATGCAGGCTTTTCCGAACTAGTGAGCGGTAAATTATTTCATACCCAAGAAATCGTATAAAATGGAACGAATTGACTCATGAGACACAGAAAGTTTAGCGGTTATCTCTCCAAGACTTAAATGACGATTTCCGACCACCATTTCCTTCACTTTGTCAATGTTAGCTTCGGTTGCACTTGTGGATGACCGACCAGCGTGGGCCAAACCTTCTGTCACATTTCGACCGCTATCAAATTCAATTTACTGCTCATATGCAGCTCTTTTTGATAAAATCGATTCACCACAAGCCTTCTGTAATATTTTGAGCGATTCAGCGCACAAAATTCTATTTACAATATGGAGTTCCGAATAAATTCTCTGCTCAATGTTTTTATTCATTGTATCAATTGTAAAACATACTTGGAGTGAACTGACGAAATTGAATACTGAATATGGTTCAGTATGTATAAAAGATCCTTTGTTGTCCAAAAAAGATTTGAACAATTTGAACAATATCTTTAAATGGGCTCTTTAAATGATCAGTTTCCAGCATTTTTCTGACAGTATAAATTAAAAACGAAGTTTTAGTATGACACTAGCAATTTCTTTCTCACATCTATTGGAAAACCTATATTGGGTTATTCAAAAGAAAGGATCAGGTCCTTAATCATGCTACCTCAATATACCATCTACGGAATGTGTTATACCCGACGATCAAGTTTCAATTGATGATCAGGCTACTCTTCTATGAGAACGTGGTTTATGAAAGATACTAAACCATTGCGTAAGAATATATGTAAATCAGAATCCATAAGAAATAACCTTTTATGTTTTGGATATATTAGCATGTTTCTGTAATTCTATAGAAGACATTGCAACATGACTTCTAAGCAGAAGGCCTTGCTACTTCCGCTATTGGGTTGATATACACATGTCAAGAAACACAACCACTTACGTGAACTTGTTGGTGTACCCTCCCACACATGTTTGCCATAGTGCAAGCAAATATTAAGAGGTAGGTATCGTTGGCACTGCAGATTGATAACTTAACCTACGCGCAGTAATAAGTAATATCCTGCAAACAGGCAAGTTGAATTGGTAATATAGTGCTCTATCACAAACATTGCTTTTAGGAATTCGACTAAACATATTCACAGTGTTATCCATTTAGTATTATTCGATCTGGCAAGGCTGTTAGCTGTTAAATACCTGTCATCTGAAGTGTTATTTATCTAGTAAAAGGTTTGCCATTTACGAATATGGATCGCTTAACAACCGAAGAAGGCGTAAAAATAGTTAAAACTTACTACTAGCACTTTTCATACATTACGAGGTGATTATGGTCGTCATAATTGACCTACTGTCCAGGGAATTGACAAGAATATAAAGAAATTTTAATTGACTGGAGGCGTTACAGATGTGGCCAGACGTGTGCATCATCGCAATGTCCGCAGGTACGGGCCGTATTTTTTCGAAAAAGACGCTGGAAGAACCGTTGCCGTCCATTCAGAGTGCTATGGCCTTATGATAACCGACTTTTTGGACCGCAATTAAAGAGTATAAAGTGGGCGATATGTGGTTTTAATAAGACGGTGCCACGAGCCACACAACAAGACTTCGGCTATGTTGCATGAGAAGTTTCCAGAAAGCGTAATTTCATGTTTTGGCGACGTCAATTGGCCACCAAGATCATGCGACTTGACGCCGTTAACCTTTTTTTTTTTTGTGGGGCTACGCCAAAGACCGTGTTTACGCGGATAGTCCCCAAACGTTGGAGCCTTTGAAAACCAATATTCGTCAAGTTATCGCCGAGATACCGCCCGAAATGTAGGAAAATGTGGTCGAAAACTACCTCAAAAGGATCAGCTGCTACAACCATCCAGAGGCGGTCATTCAAGCGACATTGTATTTCGTTCATAATGGCAAGGTCCAAGCATTATAATGAAATAAAAGTTTCATCGAAGTCATGTGTTATATTCTACAGCACACAATGAGCTGACTATATTGATTTAGTTCTGCAGACTGTAAGTAGGAATTATAGGCCAAACAAAATCAAGTCGAGATTATTTTTTGCTTCGATATATCGACGTCTGCTTGCTTGTCTGCCTACATAATTCTGTAAACACGAAACAGGTCATTATTATAACTCCACCCAAAGCAGTAAAGGCATTCGATCAATTACAATTACAATTCGATCATTACATTCGATCAAAAAAGCAAAGGGAAATGAACTTATAAAAGTCCATTTAAAGGCATTTCCAAAATTCTTTCTGTCGCTAAGTTGGCACAATCGTCCTCTACACTGACTCGGAGTTTGAGCGCGATCTATAATTTAATTTATTTACAGTGCTCGTCACTTATTTCAAGCATGTTTTGCTATTTTTCTAATAAATAAAAATGTCGAACAAAAATGCAAATGGATTTTTTTATACCTGCAAATATTAAAGAAGCTTCATAGCAAATCGGCTTTATCAAAAACTCGTACATATGAGTGGTACAGTGTATTCAAATGCGATCAAGAATTGATGGAAGATTTGCCTCAATCAATCAAATAAGTTAATTGTTTACTGGAAATCGTCATTTAAGTTTGAGAGAGATTAAGTTAGAGAGATAGGTGAACTTTCTGTATCTCGAGAATTAATTTGAATCATCCTACCCGATTATTTGACCATGAAGCGTGTTGCCGCTTGACTGGTTGCAAATGATCTGATTTTTCTTCAAAAACGCGTATAGATTGTTGAAGATATGGTATAACGAGGTTTCGAGGCCACCTGCATAAAACTCATTCTAATTGGTGATGAGGCGTTGGTCTACAAGCTTCGGAATAATGCCTTCCAACATAGCTGAAACCGAAAAAACTACGCCAAAGTCTGTGGAAACTCAAGATAATATTGACTATTTTTTGTAATTGTTGTGGTATTGTCCACTAGAAATTCTTGAGAGAAGGTAGATGGCAAATAAAAAAATATTATATATAGGCGTCATGCGACAGCAAACGCAAATTTGGCGGAAAAAACAAAATTTGCGCAGAGAAAACTGTACAGCATCTCGCAAAGTTATCACTGTGAATGAATTCCCGGCCAAAACTCAAAAACATCACGATAGAACTACCTTATATGGTCGATAGAAGATGTAAAAGAGAATACACGGCCAGGACTTAAGTCTTTTCTCGAAAATGCGTTCGAAAAACATTTTGATGATTATTATTACCTTGAAGGCGATAAAAGTTTGGGTGAACAATAAATATTTTGCCTTTTGTGGACCAATTTCTTGTACTTTTTCCGACCAATTGAGTGAACCAATGACAAAATCTATTCAAAACGATCCATGTTATCATACAGTCCCCATTCAAATTGATTTTCTATGTCAAGTATAATCACATCTTCTTCAATTGCAGTTGAATTGCAATTTCCTATATGCAATTAGTTTTAATCACACAACGATTTTATTGAACATTGAGTTATATAATCTTAAGACTTGTTTTATAAATTTTTAGTCCGGAGTAAAGTTCAAGTCAAACCCACAAGGATTTAGCTTTATGGTATCGGTCAGAAATCTCATTCGGTATCGGATTTTGTTCACATTAACAAATTTCGAAACAAATTTTAATTATTCGGTTTATTGGGAGTAAGAACAGGGTTATGAACAAATCTTTATTTTTAAGTCTTTTTGCCCGAATTGCTAGATATTGGAACACCTTTGCTTAGTGTAGGGTTTAGATAAATCTCTTCTTCACACACAGGTTGCGTTAATGTTACAAAATACGCATAAGGTTTTTTTTTTTCGTCGGTCATAAATGAATGTCCACGTATGAATGGGCGTATATGCAAAGGTAGTTCCCTTAAACTAAATGCATTGCATTCGAGATGCCCGCCTCCCTTGCGCCTCCATCATCTCACGGTTAGCATGTGAACTGGACCGGATGCATGGCAATTTCGAAAACGTTATAGTCATGTTATGCGTATGTGAAATGCAAATGTTACTTTCTCAGTATAAGTATGGAAGCTTTAAGTGAAGAGCAAATGCCCATAAAAATAGGTGAAGATACAATTGTATGGTGGTTTAGAATATACTCATGAAATATACGGTTAACCAAAAGGTGAGATTTAAGTTGATGAGATAATCGGAAAAAAACATCATATAAATTTGTCACATTTTGATGTTCTAGTGCGTTAGAAATTGAATATACTTAACTCCTTTGATGATTGGAACATTTAAAATCTAATGTTCAATTAACCTTAACGCAAAACCCTTCGTAATAGATGTTGTGCATCTTTGTGTTGTCCACATACGAGTATATACCTATACAATTGTACATGCGCTTATATGCAGTTGCTGTATGCAAATGTCATGGAGTATTTGCATTTTAGATTGTTATGCGTTAAGCAAATGATATCCTATGGTTACATAGACACATTCTTTGGTTCACACACGTGCGGTCCTCCCACACACTCACAAACTTTCATGCATTCAACTTTGATTTGTACATCCTGGCTATGTACGGCAGACAAGATGCAATATTGTGTGAATAATTGGTGCAAAAAGTTATCCTTTTTATTGCTTGTAACCATTGATACTCGTACCGACACACAATAGCATCCATTGCAAGCTAAGAACAGATGTTTGAGACATCTAAGGTGTGGTATATTCGCATGCATGTTCAGCACTAACGACGATTCACAATGTTTGATTATCGATAGCTAGCAATAGCGTGTATTTGGTGCATGTGCGAGTATTATTTGTGCGGGCACAAAAGTCTTTTATGGTTTCCGGCATGTCATGGTTATTTAAACATGTGCACCACATATATGCGTGTGCGAGTACATTGAAACGTCCAATGAAAATATTGTATTCTAAAGGAGAACTTTACAAAAAGCTGTATATTCCATGCTTATCAATATGTAATGTAATGTAATGTAGACTGTAATGTATGCTATATCAAAGGCAATTGAATATCCTATTTAACATTTTCGAGATAGGTTATTGGTTAAAGGCGGTAAAAATCCATTTTGTTGTTTGTTTTACTGTACTAAACCTCTTTTCAACACAGATGCTTATGTATCACTTGGAATTTTTTAAAATGGGCCGCCTGAACATGTGGCACAGGCGCCCAAAGATCGGTTTGGTCGAAATTTATATACACACTACTATGGACAATCTTTCACAGTGTCAAAGACGATATGCAGGTACAGGGTTGCCCATATTCGACGGACCCATCTGGCAACGCCATAACT
>JAHXMU010020271.1:0-11171 GCA_019455685.1 Philornis downsi
TTTAAAAAACATGGGTCCGTCGAATATGGGCAACCCTGTATAACAACCTCCCACTCAATCAATACGTATACTAATTTCAAAATTCAAGTTGTAATAGTCTGCAGGCTTTAATATGCTTCTGCGTTTATAGTACTAGTATAGTATATCTACTGCATTTTATTTCGATACCACATATTCGATTTCAATTTCCTTGCTGATAAATTTCTCCCGCAGATAATGATATCTAATTTCAATGTGTTTGCTTCTCTTCTATTCCATAAATAGAGCATTTTGATTATCACTTAACAACGGAGTCGGTTCTTACCTTGAAACCCATCACATTAAGCAATGTTCGTTCGGAAATCACTTCTTTTGTGCCTTTGGCATACAGCAGTTCATTCTGCCTCCATAGTACTGGAAGCTGTAACATTCTGCTTTTAGATTCCCATGCTATTGCCCCACCTACCCTAAATAAAGGGTGTCCAAGATTTAAATTTTAAATAAAACACAGATATTTAAAAAAAAAATCGTGAAACTTTATTATATCGTAGACAGAATGAGGTTACGTATGGAACAACACATGGGGCAAATGGCCGCCGCGGCTTTGCTGGCACACATGCTATCTTTTAATGAAATTTTCAATAACCGTTCCTCTTTTAAGACTTAAGTCGTCGTCGGCTTATTCGCGTAAACTATCGACTTCAAAAAACCCCAAAGAAAAAAGTCTAATGGTGTTAAATCGCACGATCGAGGCGGCCAATTCTGGCAAAATCGGCAATATCGGCAAAATCAGCATTTTCATGTTGTCTCTCCAATACCCAATTAACGAACTCCCTTCGCTGTCCATGGTCAGCTGGCTTCAGTTGAGTCAATTGAACTTTGTATGCATGAGGATGCAAATATTTCGTCAAAATTCGCTGTATAGTGGATTTGGAGACACCAGCTCGGTGTCGAATTGAGGTGGATGGAGTTTGAGCGACTTCATCACGTACAGTTGCGACATTTTTTGTCGATCGACCTGGTAGAAGGCGCGTTGTTGTCTTTACATCACTAACAGACCCAGTTCTGGCAAATTTATCTATTTATCTTTTGCAGTTGACTCCTTTGGAGCATTATTGTGACCCCGAATTGATCGCAATTTGCGAACTGTAGCCGTAAAACTTTCACCATTTTGGTGAAACAATTTCACAATGAGAATGCGTTGTTCATTCGTGTAGCGCTCTATTTTTACTAACCTCGTACCTTCTACTAGCAAACAATAACAATTATTCAAATATCAAACAATGAGACTTCGAATGGCAACAAATTTGAATCTTGCGTGTAGGATTTCCGATCAGTTGAATCACTGCCCCAATCAGCATCTGTGATGTACTTGAAATCGTCATTATTATCGCTATTGTTATTTTACCTATTGAATTTTTCGCTAAATATCTCAGCACATGCTTAGCTGGTAAAAGCACTTCATGCGGAAGAGGATTGAATTGGCATAACTTCGACACAACGTGCATTATATCCGATCTTGAGATTACAGTCGGTTCTGCCATAACCTAAACGTCATGAGCTAAGCTTAGGCATATGGTAAACATACCGCCTCGACACAATAGCGATTTTCTTTTCACGTCATATTGTTTCGGTTGTGTGAATATGTATGATTTTGTGCCAAATAATCCTCATATGCGGGAAGTATAGATTTTCTTCTTCAGAGCTTCAAAACGTTTACGGAGAGGCTGCTTTAAGTGAAACAACGCGTCGAGATTGGTTCCGTCGCTTTAAAGATTTTAATTTTGATGTTGATGACCGTTCGCGTGGAGGAAGACGAAGACACTGAATTGACGGCATTGCTTGATGGGGATCCATGTCAAACCCAGATAGAGTTTGTTTCAGTATTAGAAGTTGTCCGCCAAGCCATTCCCAAGCGATTGCATGTGTTGGGAATGATTCAAAAGCAAGGAACTTGGGTTCCTTATGAGTTAAAGTCAAGGGGCGTTGACCGTCGTTTTTTTGCCTGTCAACAACTGTTTCAGCGACAAAAAAAGGAAGAGTTTTCTTCATCGTATTGTGACGGGTGACGAAAAATGAATTTGTTACAGCAATCCAAAGAAAAGAAAGTCATGGGGGTTGCCCAGTCATGCTTCTACGTCGTATCCTCGGCCGAATATTCACGCGGCGAAGGTTATGCTCTGTATTAGGTGTTACCAGGTCAGTGCTATTTATTACGAAACCATCACTGGTGATCGGTGTTGACTTCAATTAATGTGACTGAGCCAAGCTCTGCGTTGGAAATGACCACAATACGCGGACAGGCACGAAAAAGTGATTCTTCAGTATGACAACGCTCGGCCTCATGTGGCCAAGCCCATTAAAACCTACCTGGAAACGCTGAAATGGGAAGTCTTACCCCATCCGCCATATTCTCCATATATTGCGCCGTCCGGTTATCACTTGTTCCTTTCGAAGGCACACGGTCTGGCTGACCAGCAGTCCACTCATATGGCGGCATCAAGGCTAGATGACCCCAGATAACCCCATAAAACAATTTTGAGAAATCAGATCGGCTTATCGGACGCCAGACTGTGGTTTGTGACAGATTCTACTATACAAATTTACCCATTGATTTTTTTAAGTTTTAAATTAGCTCACTATCGTGAAGTACTCCCTGCCGAAAGACAAATATATTTTATAAGAAGTTTGAATACGGCAAATGAATTAAGGTTACAATTATCAAGAGATCACTCAACGAAATATTGAAAATTGAGAAATTGCAAACTTATACCGAGTATGCAACTTTTCGATTAAATTTTGAAAAAATAGAATGAATTACAATTATTTGGGTATATTACAAGTGCTGCCAGATTATTTGAGTTGTCCTTCATTTAAGAAGTATTTAAAAATGTTTTGCATAAGCTCTCAAATATGCATCTTATGTTAATATTTAGGATACGATTTTGTTTATAATTAATATCAACACTGATGTATTGATGGTGTTTCTGAAGTCAGCTCAGACTGAATTTCCATTGTTTTTTTTTTCATACGAAAAAACTCCTCTCTGGTATACAAAAATTACACTAGCCAACAAGGTTTTGGACTGGTGTAACCAAATATCTTTCCTAGGGTAATTTGGTGGGCTGTAATTGGTTTTTGTCTATCACGTCAGGTTTTCGAGATAAAAAAGAAAGGGCTTTATTCGTTTTTACAGAAAAAATCGTTAGTTTATTTAAAAACCAATGAATTTTCAAAAGTGAATGGCGTTATTTGAACGTATTTTGTTGGTTCGATTTCACGTATTAGAGTCCAGCAATAGTCTTCCAGCACACTTTTGTCCCAAAATCCTTATAATCTCTTTAAATTTTCATTAAATCTTCCGCATATAGGTTTTGTGAAAAAAAATCTAAATGCAACTGAAGAAAGTGTATTTTGAGTGGCATTCGTGCACCTGATTCGTGATCACTTTCCAATAATTCAGCACAAATTTGAAATACTGAAGTTGGAATATCGAAATAGATCTTCTTGCCATTTGACCACTTGTATAAGACAGTTCTGCAACTATTGCAAAACATTGTCGGTGTCCCCGGTTTGTTCAAGTTTCTGACAGCAAAACTAAAAATTTACAATATTTTATTTTAATGACTCTAATATTGCATATCCTTTTTTCCAACCAAATATTCACCACACACTAAGCAAAAATGGCCTAAATCAGTAACACATAGCCCCTTGACATGCTTAAATGCCACTACTATACTTCTGTCAAATTAATAATTGTGAAATTGTAATGTAAGTACTGACTGTTTTACAGTATTGCCAGCATGCGATAAAAAATGAACAAGACGTGATAGCCCAATTTTTTTGACAAATTCGAATTCAGTTAAAAAACAAGTTTCGTTTCTGCAGTCAATTGTTTTTTCTAAATTTGTAGACCAGTGTTAGTGTTCATTAAAATATAATCAAAATGCATCATGCCGATCAAAACATTGACGCAATTCCGATTTGAGAAATCTATATTAGCTTGCCATCTACGTGAAAAAACCAGTCATTCTGAGCTCTAAATCGACCATGAGATCGTCAAAATGTTGTGACCAGAAGGTATGTTTTCGATATAACTTTAATTCGTAGAGCAAAAAGTTATAAAATCATATATAAAAAAAGATTAAATTTCCTTGCATTCCATGGATTAGATGTAGGAGGACCTCTTGCATTTGATGAACGTACAGGTATTCTAATATCAGACTCACTTAAGGGGATATTCTGCATATCGACGATACCGAACCTCAGATTTAGACAGTGTTGTTAGATCCGGCGGCCAAACTTGACTACTTCAAACCGATTTTGACAAAGAAAACTTTATAATTGCGATTGACGATTTATTTGGCGGTATTCTAAGTACTTGGCGATGTTGTCCACCAGTACAATAAAGTTATTGTCAAAAATTGCAAACGTATTCGTCTTATCGGTATGATTCTCTGTAGCATCGGAAGTGAGTTGGTACGAAACCTGCTTCATACGTCATCTTACCATATCCTTTTGGGGCTTCTGTCGCATTTTTAAGTTATTGGCATCATGCTAAGGAAAAAATGTCAAGGAAATGTGAGGAACGTTGGGCAAAAGAAGAAACGGATTTCAAATTGTCCAAATGAATTGTTTTAACCGTAGTATCATGTCTCCAATCGAAAAAAAAATCTTTTAATGCACTGTGGTATTTTGCGTATTTGCAATTGCTATGAGATCGCAAACAGTGGTAAACTAGTATCAGGTAGGGATTAACATTGTTTTAATACGAGAATTTACTTGCTATGAGATCGCAAACAGTGGTAAACTAGTATCGGGTAGGGATTAACATTGTTTTAATATGAGAATTTATTGTATGTGTTTAATTAATCCGTTTATCATAAACAACGTTAATATAATATGTAAATTATAATATAATAATATATAATATAATATATAACATATAATATATAATATATACCTATAGTACATAATATTTAGAACTTCATAAAATATATAACGATTCTACAAATACTGTTTGTACGAATGTATTAAAAATAATTGTATTTTGTAATCAAAATAACATGATTTCATATTTGACGATATTTGCAATATTTTAGCGATTTCTGATAACACTGATTTCAGAAACTGTTATTACTTACTTGTTATTATAGTTAGAAATATTCGTAAGATAAATAGGTAAGCACCGCTAAAAGAAATATTTAATGGTTATATCAGTACGCGAACGAACGAGTATATGCTTGATAGTCACGTGCAACAACCATAGTTCTACGGCCGGCCACATCACATAGTCATACCAGCATGGAACCAGAGAGTTAAACGACAATAGATTCGTAGAATTGCGGTGTAATAACACCACGTATTCATGTTATAAAGAATGTATAACTGGAATCATAAAATCATATACATAGTAATCAATCATAAAACCATAGAACTATAGAGTCGTATATTCATAGAGTCATAGGTTCGTTGAATTATATAATCATAGAATCGTAGAAATATACGATGGCGGTCGCAAAACCAGCCGAATTGACGTATAGAAGGTGCCAGTAATTTGAAAACATTATTTTGGTGAAAAGCGGCAACCTTATGAAATGTATGTTTTAAGTTTCAAGGCGCCACATTGTTTATTATTTTTGTTTGAGCCATCAAAAGTAGACGACTCACTGAATTTGTAAACATGGAAAAACATAACAGTGTAGTTCAATATTTCCAACCAACTACTATGGGGGAGTCGGCTCTTTCGTTTACGACTGTAAAATATTGGGTGGCAGAGTTTAAACAAGCTGCCAAGGTGAACACTGTATTGATCGACCAGTTAAGGTGTCCATGCCACGGTTAAGAAAACCCACAAAATGGTATTGGATGATCGTCGGCTAACGTGAGCTACCTGAAATGATAGGCACTTCAAAAAATGCTATATATCATACATTAACCGAAGATTTCAAGATGAGAAGGCTGTGTGCAAGATGGATGCCGCTGCTTGCAGAGCAAAAACATCGTCGTAAAAATGTTTCAGTGGAGTGTTTGCCAATGTTTCACCGCAATAGCTCAATTTTTGCGTCGATTTATAACCATGGATGAGACATGGGACCACCTTAGACAAAAGAGCAGTCAAACCAGTGGGCTGAAATGGGAGAATCCTGTACAAAGGAGGCGAAGACGGTTCTATCTGCAGGCAAAGTCATGGCGCCTGTTTTTTGGGGATGCGCATGAAATTATTTGTATTGACTATCTTCAGAAAGGGAAAACCATCAATGGCGAATATTGTGCTAATTTATTGCAGCGTTTAGGTGATGAAATTATTGAAAAAAGCCGGATTTGGCGAAAAAGAAAGTGCTATTTTATCAAGACAATGCTCCAGGTTACAAATTCACTATTGCGAAGGCCAAAATTAATATTTTAGTTCGAACTGCTTCATCCCGCACCTTATTCGCCAGATTTAGCTCAATAGGAATAAAAAAAAAATTTTTCCAACAATGAAGAGGTAAAGTCTGCGATTGAAGGCTATTTTAAGGAATTTAACAGTTCTTACTATAAACTGGGTACAGAAGCTATTGAATATCGCTGGAAAAAGTGTATCGAACTGAAAGGAAATTATTTTAAAAAATAAAGAAAATTTTTGCCAACTTTTTTGCGTCTTTGTTAGGTCGGCTTGTTTTGGGACCGCCCTCAATCAATCAATCAATCCCCCTTGAGTTGATCTCGTCGCTCACTAAATTGTGCCTTCTGCCCTCGTTATTGTCGCTTGAGTTTTTTAGGGCCCTTTAAGAATAAGATTACCCAAGACTTCAGAGATATCTCTTTAAAAATAAGATTACGCAAGGCTTCATACACATCATAAATCATAAATCATCATCATCAGACATCATAAATCATCCACTAACTATCTCCGTAAACAATGACAGATTTTGTAATCGTTTCTAGGTTTTGAAAATGACTCTTTCTAAATACAAACAATTTATATCTGGAAAGGTTTTTTTTTATAGAGAACTGAATTTTAGTATGAGCCCTGACTACATGTAGAGGAGAAAAATGCAGTGAATATGAGCTGAAGGTTCCAAGATTTCATTTTGCTCTGAACTGTTTCAAGTAAGACATGTGTGCGGCTGACTGTTTAAAAGAAAATAAATACATAGAAGAAACAAAATACATTATCTTAAAAAAAATTGTTGTTATGATCTGTGTGCCTCTCTTGCGGTTCAGTCCTGCCTAATCACTGGGTAATATTTAAATTTTCTTTAAATCAACAACAATTTAATACTTATTGAGTTGTTTCTTTCATAACTCTGACTCTTGAGCCATTAGCTTCGTTTGCTTTTCTTCAAATTTCATTGTTTGGCCTAAAAATATATTTCTTTCTAAGCCTTGAAGCTTTTATACTACTTACTGCCACAATGTGCGTGAGATATACATTATTTATCTTTCTTGGCAATTTTTTCTCTGCTCATTTTAGCCAATTTCCAATTTTTGTATACCTCTTCTTCTATTCCAATGTTTGGTTTGCTAACAATGTAAAGCCAAGTGGTTACTTCAGGCCTCTTTCTCCACCGAAAGCAAAGTAAAACTTCCTGGTTTCCATTTCGATCGCCAACGAAAATGCTCCGATGATGATGATCATCGTCATCATAATCCATGCTTTGTTCAGACATAGCACACATATTGCTGATGGCTATTCAGCGGTGATCAACTATTGTTAGGAGCTAGAGATGATCTTGCTGGTTAACACGACTATGTGTTGTGTTTTGTGGTTTTGAAAATTTTTAAAATTTATGAAATTTCTTTCTCCAATTGATTGTTTATACTATAGTGAATTTACTGCAAGAGAGAGAAGATATTATTTTTAATGAAATATTTGTCGTTCCTCAACAAAATTTGCAGCTGAATTTTTATCTTTACTTTAGAGTAACAAACGAAGGAATTTTAACGACATTCAATACTTTGTGGGATTTGTGTAGCGACCATTTGTGGCATTTATTAAATGAGCACGTCTCGAAAAGTTTGGTTTCCTCTTCTTTGCTGTATTAATTAATTTAGCTTCGATTGATCAGTTTCCCACACTCTCCGGATCCTGTTTGTGAGTTTGGTTGTTGAAATGTATTTCCTTTTTAAAAATAAAGTAAAGCAGAAACAAAGATTACACACAAGAGCCACATTCGTATGTTAATTTATGTTAAATACTGAAATTTATTATCAATTCCCCCATTATTGTTTTCACGAAATGACGAGGGTGGTCTGAGGAAATTCGAGGAAGGGAAAACAAAGATCAGCGGGCATTGCTCGAAAGTGCGTATAGTAGCAGCAAAATTGATTCGTAGATAACGTAGTTATTTGCAAATTGAATTAGTTGATAACTCAATAAACTATTCACTACTTGACAAACTGAAATTTTTAAATTGACAAACTTCAACTGCACTATGTATAATCTTTATACATAGTCCTGCCATATGTTCTGTTACATAATTTCCAGCGCTTATCGTTTAAAATTTCTTGCACTGATTAGTGAAGAATACCAGTCAGTTTGGTTTCAGTTTGCAATCTATTAACATAGAGTGGGGCGTTAAAGAGAATCGAGTCGGCGTAATAGCGTTGCATAAGTGCGGAAAGAGAGCTGGCCAAATTTTCGAGTTGCTAAAACCACTCGGAATATCAAGAATGTTCGTTTATCGTGCTATTGCTTGCTTCGGCGAATTGTCTGGAGGCCAAAAAGTGGTCGCCCGCGCATTGTCCGTACGAGTGCGGTAGTAAAGGCAGTGCGTGAAAGAATTCGGAGAAATCCCCTTAGAAAGCAGAAAATCATGTTCAAGAAATTGGATATATCAACCAGATCCATGTCTAGGCTGATTCGGGATGATCTGCATATGAAAGTCTATCGTCGGTCCACGGGGCATCTTCTAACTCCTCAGCTAAAAAAAATTAGGCTGGAAAGATGCAAGCGACTTTTGCAGTGGCACGCGGACAATGGCCATGAAAACATTCTGTTTACGGATGAGAAAATGTTTACCGTGGAAGAAGTTTTCAACAAACAAAATGACAAGATTTATGCCACTTCATCTAAGGAAGCGAAAAAAGTTGTTCCAAGGGTTCAACGTGGCCATCATCCCTCTTCCGTAATGGTTTGGTGGGGGGTCTCCCACCATGGTGTCACATTTCTGTGAAAAGGGCGTAAAAACTGGTGCAAAGGTGTACCAAAAAGATGTGTTAGAGGGTGTTGTGAAGGGTTTGACCAATACCCTTTTCAGTGGACGTAGATGGATCTTCCAACAGGACTCTGCTCCTGCGCACAAAGCTAAAACCACGCAGGAGTGGCACAGAGCCAATATTCCTGGCTTTATAGCAGCAGAAGATTGGCCATCAGGGAGTTCAGATCTCAATCCACTGGATTATGCTTTGTGGTCAGAATTGGAGAATATGGCTTGCAAGACTTCCCACAGAAATTTGGGAAGCCTTAAAACAGCATTAACCAGAGTAGCGTCCTCGATCTCCATGGAAATCGTACGTGCGGCTATAGCCCAATGACCACACCGTTTGAAAGCTTGTGTTAAAGCAAAAGGCGGCCATTTCGAGTGAATACAATTTTTTTTAATAACCAATATTGTCTTCTAATAAATGAAATAATTTTGAATACAATGTGAGTATTGGTTTTTTTTATCGCGTTTTATATTTGTAACAGAACATATGGCAGGACTAGGTATATATAATTCTACTGTACGGGCGTTGTCAGTGAACTCCTCCTAAACGGCTGGACCGCTTTGCATAAATTTTTGTATATGCGTCTGGGCGGTGCCCGGGATGGTTTAGATTTACAATTCGGTCCAATTGGACAAAGGGGCGTGGTACCTCCCATACAAACAAAAAATTAAAAATCAATTATTTCTGCTCCTGCTTACGGTATTTGAACAAAATTTGGTGCGTAGGTTTGGTGTACATATCTTAAGTGCTACTGCAAATATGGGCGGGATTGGACAATGGGGAGTGGTACCTCCTATACAAACCACAAATTAAAAAACAATTATTTCTGCTCCTGCTAACGGTATTTAAACAGAATTTTGTTTAACATTGGAACATTTCAAATAAAAATAAAATTTGAAGGCAAAGCAACGTTTGCCGGGTCGGCTAGTAGGTACAATAAATATATAACTACAAGTGTTCCATATAGACAAAAATATAATTATAATCTATATAACCACAAGTACATATATATAAATATATAACTATACAGCTATACAACTATATTACTATATAAACAACATAACAATATAACGACATACCAATATAACGACATAACAATATAACAGTATAACAATGTAGCAATATAACAGTATAACAATATGACAACACAACAATACAACAGTATAACAATATAACTATATATCAATAAATTAATATATCGTAACTATATAACAATACCAATTTAACAATTTACAATATAATAACATAACAATATAACAATATAATAACATAACAATATCACAATATACCAATATAACAATATAACAACATAACAGTATAACAATATAACAATAAAACAATATAACAATGTAACAATATAACAATATAACAATTTAACAATATAACAATATGACAATATAACAATATAACAATATAGCAATATAACAATCCAACAATATAACAATTTAACAATATAACAATATAACAATATAACAGTATAGCTTTATAAAAATATAACTATATAAATATTTAACTACATAACTATATAAATATGCCTATGTAAGTATATGACCATATGACTACATAACTATATACATACATAACTATAAGACCATATGACAATACAACTATTTAACTGTATAACTAATCCTCCATAAATGATTCGAAATACTTATGTATTTCATAAGGCAAGTCTAGTTACGAAACCGTATCCGATGAAATAACTGTATATGTTACACGCGTTGGTATTTACATTATTGCATTTTATAATTACTATTGTCTGTTTATCCATTTTATGCGTATAATTTCATTTGGCCATTTATTATTGATACAATGGGTATGATTGATATTCCAAAAAAAAGTGGTGCACTATGAGATGTTATTAAATGTGTAAAAGTACAATATACCTATATGTTTGGAATTTCTGGACTTATTTACATATATTTAGTGTTTCTCTGGAAATCGAAAATATGAATAACATACAGGGTTGCCCATATTCGACGGACCCATCTGGCAAC